>JANHAO010022143.1:0-12292 GCA_026873985.1 Saraca asoca
AGGAACCAAATTGAGCAACAAACTCAAATGAAAGAAAGAGCTTAATATAACTCTTAAGCAGGTTTCCAGCAAGAAAGAGCATGGATAATACGCCCTTTCCATCCCTGTAGCACCCACTTGCCATCTTCATCGACTACAAAATCCTTATGATATTCAGTCTTCACCATCTCTCTCACTTTGTTCAAGAGTTCTGGGTCCAATCTGAGTTGCTTGAACCCGGCTCTCCGGTTTCTTACCTGCCACTGCTTGTAAGTCTCCGGTCTTTCAACCCTCTCTGCTCCCTCACAAGCTATAACATTCATTGCATCCCTTCCGACTATCCCTTTCTCAAACATCAGCCTGTGTGGATCTTCTCGAAGTACGGTGGCCTCAAAGATATCAAACAACGAAGAGAAATGGAAAAGAGCCTCTCTGAACCGAGTGACGAAGAATGGTGCATTATATGTGCCATTCACAATTCCATGGATGAAGAGATTTGGTTTGATCGTCCTAATCAGCTTCAACACAGCATCTCTTGGACAGTTCACTGACACAGTCTCGTCAGGTATGTTCTTCAGCCGGTACAAACAGTTAACAACAGTTACTTCACTCCTGTTGATTTTGAGATCCTCGAGCCGGATAGTTTCCCATTTCTGTGCTAAGGATTCATATTCAAATGGAACATTGAATCTCCTGCAGTAATTAGCTAACCGCCTTCCCGTCTCCTCAACCCTTTCTGCAGGTCGAAACCCTGGTTGAGGAAATTCAATTCCTGTTATTCTAAGTTTGGGAGGACCTTGTGGCCTTTCTGATAATCGTTGGATAAGGCAGGGCCACTGAAAACCATAGCATATGCCAAAATCAATAATATGCAGGCTGCTTTCGCTTTCAACTTGCTTCAGAATTGTTCTGTTGGCCAAAAAGTTTGACATCCTCTGGAAAGGAGATGCTGTCATGTATAACCTATAAGCTTTTAACATTTCAGCAGCTGTTGCACCATTGCAATCGAGGGGTGTATATGCTGGCGTCCCGGCAGCTAATCGCGTTTCGAGGCCATTAGCAAAGTAATGAGCTAGACGCTCTAGTCCATCACCAAACGGAGAAGAGTGCTGCCTGATCTGCTTCAGCAGCTCATTGGCGTTCCTTTGGTCGTAGTTTGACACAGCTTGGGCACATTGAGTTAGTAAAGTCCATAAATCCACCATTGCTCCCTTGTTAGTCCCTTTCTTTGAACGTGAGTCCACATTCAACTGGTAATTGCCATTTTGTGATGGCAATTCACGATTTGCACAAAATATGGATTTACTTCCAGGACCCTGACAGAGAAGTACCTCATCAAACATGGCATCTGGCTCTGAATCATCAGAATAGACAGCTGAAAGTTTGCTGCCTCTCCCTCCGTCTTCATCTACAGCATCATTCATTCGATGGGTTCTCTTTTCCCTTGATTTTCTAGTTTCTGAATTATGCATGGTAGCAACAGCATCCTTTGGACTCATCAAGGAATTGCTCTGAGCATGACTGAAATCCCAGGTTACATTTTGAAGCTCAGCAAATTGTCTCTTTCCAAACAGATCAGGAGCTAGAATCTCTTGGGTAATTTCTGGGGAATCAATTTTTAGGAAAGAAGATTCAAAATTACCTGTTCCATGAACCCAACCAGATTCATAGGAATTATCAGTTGTGTAGCTGCAGTTGCTCTCAAAACTGTGGCTACCACCAAAGTCATCATCTGGGCTATTAGCAACGCCTTCCTTTTGAAAACAATTGAAAATTTGATGGGGCGATGAAGGATAACTACGACCAATGGCATCGTAGAAAGATTTTTCAGCAGCTTGGAGTTTCAAACAGTCCTGTAACATGCAGGGTTTTCGCTCCAAGTCATCTTCTTCGTCCATAAGGATGTCGCTTATGTATCTGAGAATGGGATTGGAATATTTATTGCTTTCAGTAGACTCTCCACTTGAGCTTGTATCAGAAGAAGAATGACCAGAATCACTAGGGGATTCTAAATTGGTCGGAGGAGAGGAAGATAAGTCACCGGATTTATTATCGAATTTAAACCCGTTACCAGAGTTCTGATTTGGAAAAATTGAAATTGAACCATTCTCAAGCCTAAATTCATCTACAGAACCTGGGACGTTTTGAAAAAAAGCATCTATGGATCCCATTTGCAGGCAATTACCAAAGCCTAGAAATCTGATTTTTGAACAGATCTAACTGGAAGATTATATATATCAGAAGAAGTTCTAGTTGCAAAGCTTGACCAAGAATATTTATGAAATTCTGAAATGAATTCAGTATCAACAAGACAGAAAAGTCTGAACAAAAGTGACGATGAAGACTAAAAAAATCCAAACACAGGGTCAATCCTTTTGGCTAATAATATACTTCGGAATTATCGAAGAAAAATAAACAGAATGAATGAACGAAAAATACCAAAAGGATAAGCTTGAAGCTGTTGCAGAACACCTTAGAAAAGGAGACTATGCGACTGAAGAAGTAACTAGAACCTTTCGATAATTCGGGGATGACGCGCTTCTTATAAAGGAGCAGACTTTGTAGTGTCGGACCTTCGCGGAAGGTGTTTAAGGTCAGACAAATAGAGCCGCCAGCTTATTTTAATGGCTGGATATGGCTAGTACAGGTCACTGTCATTCATACAGGAGCCAAGCCAGGTACCATGGACTTGCTTCGAGTAGTCAAGAAAGAGGCCCTTCAGTCAAAACGCACACATGGCTGAAGGAAAAGCAATCTTGACCCCCAAGTTATTGACCACGTCCTGTATTTAATTCTGAATCTTATCAAAATCTTCATGTGAGCGCGCTCTCAGCTCCTATGGAGGGCGATGCATGCGTCCATGATTCCTGTGTTGGCAGCAACATCTTAGTAAAAAGTGGTAGAAGAGAAAGAAAATTCAGAGGAAACTTTAAATATTCTAATATATTATGTATTGGTTAAAGATTATTTATCATATTACCCAGAAGAATTCGTCCTTTTTGTAATTTTCAATGACATTGTCCAAGTTTTAGATTGAATGCGGCGTGGAATTTAACCAGATACAGAGACACTGGCTCTATCATAATACAATAATAAATATAATTATATCAATTTTAATATTTTCATATTCTATTTTTATTTATAAAAAAAAACTACATTCCATTATAAATCTCACATTGAAAGATGTGATCTTTTTCTATTAGAATGAACGTGAGAATAAATTTATTATAATTGTGTAATTCTCAAAGTTTATAGAGTTGATATCGACAATGTTTGGAGCCCATGACGTCCAGATTTGAGTCGCATGGGAAGAGTTTGAGACGCTCTCAGTTTGTATTTCCTTACTAAAATAAGAAACGTTGTTTATTCCATAAATCTTCTCGTACGCAGTTATATAAGCCTTGACTATTCTGCCAAGTGATAATGTTTTTGACTAAAGGTTTGGTTCCTTTCGCTCGTTTTTATTTATTGTAACATAAAAATACGAAAGTTATATTTTATTAATTTATTCTCTATAAAAAATAGTTAGATATTTATTAAAATAATAGAGATAAAAGTCGAAAAAGATAGTAAATATAATCTTGACATTTTAAAAGCTTGTAGATAAGAAGAAATTAAAAAATTCTCTAAAAATGCACTGATCCGGAAATTATTATATAATAAAATCAATCAATCAATCTGCTAATCAGATATCCCAAAATGCATCTAGTTGTTGCTAAATATCCATAAAAAAATAAAATTTATAAATTGAAACACTATGAAACTGATAAACCAACCACTTCCCAAGAAATAAGACATCCAAGAATAACAGATGGATTTGGTCTTCTTTTTGGATCTAGATATTTAAAAAAAAAAAAACTCGTTCAAACTAATTTGACAATATTGGTTTATAGGGGTACCCTCCAGATCCGAAAGGGCAACACAGCCCCAAATCATGGTCAACGGAGTCCTAAATCTTGTTCATCAATCTTTGATATACAGTAGATGACGGCTGCCGGTGGACCACCCACCCGTTGTGGGGTGCGACAAGTGAAAGATGCTAAGCCAATTGTTGGCGTAGGACCCACTTATACGCAGAGAGTAATATAGAGTATAGTATGATACTATTACATTATTCTTGATTGTGGCCTTAATTATTAAAGTACTCCTTGATTGTCGTTGATGCTCCCCCATGATGATGTCGATGAATATGTTACAAAAATATTAATTCAATTCGGAGAGTTTCAATTATTTGTCTGGAAACAATAGGCTTTAGTACTCCACTAAGTATAATATATGGAGAGAATCATATAATATTCTCAAGAATTCTCTTTTAGAAAATTTCTGGTGAGGAAATGACCGGATACATGCCCCATCCAGACATGTGTCATTTCACCAAAAAAATCTTTGATTAAAGAAGGGAAACCAAACAGAAGAAAACAAAAAAGGCAAGGCAAAGATAATTAAAGAGAAGTTAAACCCTTTAGAAATGTCCACGAAATCTCCTTTAATGCTCCCTTATGCATTAACTTCGCTAAACCACCTTATTATTGGACAACTCATTGACATAATCCAATAAACATCTATTCTTCTTTCTCCCAAAACAGTTTTTTTCACAAACAAGAGAACCAGAGAAACCAAGAAAAAAGTTTAATAAAACGAATTTTTTGTTAATCTTAAAGTAAATAAGTCAAATAAAATACATAAATCTCAATGTAATAGAAGTAATCCAATTATGAAATCACTCAATCTTCTAAGATGTCAAGCTTCCCATGAAACTATCCTTTTTGTTTTAGTATTTTAAGTTTAAATTTAATAAATTTTGTATGTGTTAAATAACTTATTGAAATCATTAAAATAAAAAAAAAATCCTTTAAGATATCCTCAAGATCCATCACTTAAAAAAAAAACACAATCAATTTATAATTTTTTGATTCGTGCACAAAAGTCCTTGTTGTTTAAAATAAAAAATCTGTTAACGTCGGATTTTGATAATAATCTAAAATCCGGTCAACGGAAAATTTTTCGGGATCTTTGACCTATAACTAGTTCAAATATGGCAGGACAAGAAAATAATCAAAGGAGAAGAAAGGAAGAGGAGAGATGGAGGCGTAGGATTTAGCGTGGTTCGGCCAAATTCGGATATCATCAGACCCTACGTCAACGATAATGTGTTATTGATACAATATTTCTACAATATTACAATATTCAATCTCTGTTTTGACAGAGTTTCGATATGAAATCAGTCGTCATTTATAGAGGGGCTCTTTTCCTCATATTTATAGAGAAATGAGGTTACAATGATAATTACATATGTAGTAAATCTATTACATTAGCATTTAATGTACAAGATAGAATATACAGATTAAATCTCTACTTTCAACTGTTACAGGCTGTCTTCTGCAGACAGGATCCCATTTGTCCGTTGAGGTAAGATATGACTTAGTCTTCGCGAGCTTTCAGGTCACAGGTTATACTTGGTTAATCAGGTCGTTAATTCTTTTGAACCGAACCAATTTTCACACACAACAAAATCTAAACTGATAATAGTTGTCATTACACTGATGTTTTTGCCTATGATCTATCGAAGGTTGATGTTTTTGCTTATGATCTGTCGGAGTAGGAGTTGAACTTCTAGTTCAGGTATGAAGACCAAAAATAAATGACACGACTATTGAACGCAAGGAGAGTTTTAGTACAACGTGTTTTTCGCATAATTTATTGGAATATCTGACGATGTTGAGATTAAAATTAGGAACCAAACTGGATGAGATTTTAGTTTATTCATGGACGGAAAGGAGGCAACTATATCTGAAATTGCAAGAGACTGCCATATAGACAGCTGATTTGTGGAGTTCACGAGGTACTGTTTATCACAGCAAGAGCACTAGGTATAAATAATCTGCTTGTATAGAATTGCTACTGCATGAACGTGTTCTATCGGATGTATGGCAAAACCATATTGTATGCGTTCAATCCTTGCAGTTTGTAAATGGAAATTGTTACCAATAATCACAACCCAGTAGCTCAATTTTCTCGTGGGTCAAAATATCCCACAGGAATCTTTTAACCAAATTTACTTATTTATGTGTACAGGAGCCTCATTGCTACTACAAAAAGTCCAACACCAACAAATGGTGGTCACCAGAGAACAGATATCAAAACAAAAGTAAATGCATTACACAGACAAGCATGCTAAAAAAAAAAAAAAGGGCTATCCTACTCTACTAATACGCCTTCCTTGTCATCATAGGATTTGAATTACATTCCCAAGTCTTCATTTCCATCAGAGAAGTTTCTGCCAGTGTTATCACGGACTACATGTAGAAATCCATAGTCTCCATCAAGATTGACAAATCTTCAACCATCATTTGCGCCAAAAAGGCAGGATAATTCACAGAGGGAACTTGATGAGAAGCTGGAAGCCTGGGAAAAATATTCTTAAAAATACCTGAAAAGTGAAAACATGAAAACAGGAAAATTAGCTTCTCAATTGCAAGTTTAAACTTCGTCAGATAGAGGTAAAGGGACTATAAAAGAGGAAAGAGAAACTTATGCATGAATCTTAGAACATACCTCCAGTGCAGTATGAGTTTTGACATGAGTCCAGATTCCAGTAACACTTTTGTTATGCAGGCACCCAAGAAGTGCAAGCATGCAAGATGCGGCCCTTCCAACCCATAAGCATCCAGTTGTTGTCTTCATCAATGACAAAATCTCGGTGGTACCACGTCTTCAACTTTTCCCTAAATTTGGTCATCAGCTCAGTATTCAGTGGGAGCTGCCTGAAACCAGCCCTTGTATTCCTACCCTGCCATTGTTTGTATGTTTCAGGCCTCTCAACCCTCTCAAAACCTTCACATGCTATGACGTTCATAATCTCTCTACCCATAAACTCTCTCTCAAACATCAACCTATATTCGTTCTTATGGGCTATGAGAGTTTCAAGCATATCATACATTGCAGAATAATGGAACAATGCCTCCCTGAACCGAGTGACAAAGAACGGGGCATTGTAGGATCCGTTCAAAATGGTTTGAACAAAAATATCTGGCTTCATTCTCCTGACTAAGTCTAGAACTGCATTCCTTGGACTGTTCACTTCAATTGTCTCATCTAGTAAATTCTTAAACCTCATCAGACAATTCACAGCAAGAAATTCATTTCTCTCAATCTTAAGGTCTTCAAGTTGGATGGTTTCCCAGTTTTGTGATGCTATGGCATTATACTCAAAGGGAACATTGAAACGCTTACAATAGTTTGCAAGGCGGCGGCCAGTCTCGTCAATTCTCTCTTTTGGACGAAAGCCAGGTTGGGGATATTCTATCCCTGTGATGCGTAGCTTAGGAGGCCCACCATCTCTACCTGACAAAAACTTAATTAGTATCGGCCATTGGAAACCATACTGGATCCCAAAATCGATAATATGAAGGGTTGTGGCATTTTGAGCAGCTTTCATAATTGTTTTATTTGCAAAGAAATGTGCGAACTTTTTGAATGGGCAGGCAGACACGTGAACACTGTAAGCTTTCAACATCTTAGCAGCTGATATCCTCTTGGAGTTTAGAGAGGTATAAAATAGTGATGCTCCAGCAGAAGCGCCAACCAAGCGTGCCTCGAGGCCATTAGCAAAGTAATGAGCCAACCTCTGTGACGCATCACCATAGGGGGAAGAATTCTCTCTAATCTGCTTCAGTAGTTCATTAGCAGTTCGGTTGTCATTGGAAGACACAGCTTGTGCACATAGAACCAGAAGAGTCCTCAAATCTACCGTCTCCTTCTTCCTACCCTGTTTCTTAGAGCGAGTCTTTCCTTTATCAGATGAAAGTGGCTGTTCGCATGGCTGCGTTGCTGTGCTTGAACCATTCTGCAAACCTTCTTGTTCAGCACATATTGGAACATTCTCAACACAAAGCAACACTCGATCAAAAATATCTGATAATTCACTTTCCTCATCAACATAGACTGCAGACTGCTTGTTACTTCTCCCTTCTTCTTCATCACTATCTTCGCGCTCATGATTCTTTCTACCCTTTAACCCATGTGAATTCTCCCTGAGATTTTTCTCCATATTGACTACTGCCTTTTTAGCCTCTCCCTTTGACTCTAAAGACATAGTGTTGCTCTCCAGACCAGTGACTAGTTGAGTTCCTTTTGAAAGAAACTTGCTAGCTTCCTCCAACCCTCTCCTAAATTGCAAGACAGAATCTGCATCACTGAAGATGTTTTGTGCCAAAAGCTCACTAAAAGAAGGACCCAGACCTAACTGTCCATCACCAATATTAGGTAAAGCATTTAAAGGTTGAGAGGACATCTGAGAAAGGGAATTCGCATTAAACTGAAAAGTGTAATCACCAGAAATAGGGTTATCTGGTGAAGAGGATTTGAACTGTTGAGAATCACCTTGATATGGAAGATCTACTGAGTTGTTAGTGCTGCTGCTAACGTTATGGCCAGAATCGACACTACTTCCAGAAGAAATAGCATCTGGGCTCTCAAGGGGGTGTCGATTTGGGGAAAATGAATTGTTGTCTTTAAGAGCATCGTAAAAGGATTTTTCCGTGACTTGCAGGCTCAATGGATCATAGAACATGCACGGCTTCTGTTCGACGTTCTCTTCCATAAGAACTTGGCTCATGTACTTAATGGTTTCTGAAAAGTCAGTATCTTCCATGGATGAATCCATTTCTGAAGTCACAGTTGCCGGCAGGACATCTGAGACACCTTCAACAGAGTTCACAAACCATGATTGGATAAACTGCTCTCCTTGAGAGTTAACGCTTGTATTTTGCCCAAAACTAAGAGGGTCTGCATCAGGCCCATAAAGAGGATCATTGGTGAAATTAAGAAGGTTCTTAGAGTGTTGGTCAAAACCCCACTCGTTTGCTAGATTTGGTAATTGATTTGGGTCGTATATGAGGGACTCATCATCAATTTTGAAGCCGTTTGTGAAACTATGACTTCCAGACAAGTCAGGATCCATTAACCCAGAGCTACCGGGAAAACCAGACCCTTTTAGCTCTCTTCCTTTGAAGCAGAAATTTCAACAACTAACGCCCTAAATCCTCTATAGATCCTAATCTGTTCAATGAACATAACAGTCATAAACAAAGGAAGCAAGGAACTCATAAATGGAAAATGATAAAGAAATAATAGAATAAACCAAACACTCAACGGGAAATGAAAATAAATGTCCAGATAAATACGGTATATACTAGAAAAACAAAAGATATGATTTTTAATCCAAAAACCAAAAATCGAAAGGACCCAGAAAAATTCAAGTGAGGCAAACCTTGTGTGTCCATGAATTAGAGCAGTAATCGTTGCTCTTACAACCTACACAGTGGATGGAAGTCCGCAAAGAAACAGAGTGTGAATGGAGGCAAAAAGAAAAACCTAGGATGAAGAGGGGTTATGATTTGGTCAGCTTCTGTTGATCTATATATCTAGAGAAGCAGACAGGGAGCGGGGATTCAATCGATTGACTAATTTGTGACGGGAACAGATGGCGCGAATCTTCCGAGAAGAGAACTATGTCTGTCCGCGACACAGTAAAATATGCCCACCGCGCAGACTTTTCTTAGGATCTTACCGGCTACTGCCTGTCTTAAAATCCCTCCTTTTGATTGTTAGTCAGTGCACCCGTAGTCCTAATATTGTTTCATTTTTTTCTGCTTTAGAAAATTAATGAATAGTCAAAGGTATTCCTTTTTAACTTTATCTTTATTTAGTAATTATATAATATATTAATAGATAATTTTTTATAAATTATCTTAAAAATTATTAATTTTTTATTATTTTATTATTTTATTAATTTTATTTTTTATTTATTTTATTTCTTTCTTGATTATTTAATAAACTAATTAATTGATCGAATAAAATATTAAAAGAATTGAAAAATAATTAAGTGATATAGTTGAATAATTAATCAAATGAAATATAGTTAAAATAAAAATATTTTAACCAAACAATATCACTCATTTATTTTAATTAAAAAAATTTAAATAACTATAATAATAATACGGAGGAGTACTCTTTAACCTGTGTTACAGAGTCACCTATTAAAAAATTTATATTCAAATGTCATTAAATGATATTTAATCTTTAGACAGACTTTTTTTTTTTTAATAATTGATCGACCAATTATCGTTTGTTTGTATTTCTTCTCATGTGGTCGATTGCTAATTAAAGGTTTGTCGGACAGTTTCGTTTCAACTTGTCCATTGTTCGATGACAATTAGCAGTAACAGTAGCAATAATAATTCAATGGTTGGAGCAGGGTTATCTTTCTAGGAGTTTCTACAAAAGTTTGTATAAAAATTAAATTTTTTTATAAAAAATTAAATACATATAAATAGTATAATTTTATCATTTAAAATTATGTCAAAATTTTTTCATTTATTTATAAAAATATAAAACTTTTTACAAAACTTATAAAATATTAATTAATATAAATTTTGTAGGATAGATATTTCAATTATAAAAAGAGAACTTCATAGCACAAACCAAATTTAAAATTTTTATTAGCAAATTACAATTTTGGAATAAAACATGATATTAGGAGGTGATCAAACTTTATACAGTAGGGAGCTCACACCTTACTGGCTACTGGAAAGTTATCTGTGTGTGGACTGTGGACATTGCTTGGCCGGCAAGCTTGCCCATTTCTTGAGGATCAAGTACCCAAAGTTCAAATGGTTAATAATGACTTTTTATCTCCCAAATGGATATGTTTGCTTAGATTTTCAAAGTTAATTAATTTTTAAAACAGCAATACTAACAAATTCCAATTTTTTTATTCTCACACGAAATAATAAATAGGCAGCAAGTTGGCACACGTGCACACGCATAGCCGGTAAGCGCAAACCTGTTGATCCCCGTGCGCTCGCATGTCATGCCCAAGCATTTTAAAAAAAAACCTGTGTTTGAAATTAGTATCGTTTTGATGCATTTGTTGATTTCACATGTGATCGGAATTTATTTTCTTCCTTAAATTGATTTATCGCTGTTTTACTTTTTTAACATTTTACTCGCTTAAAATAAAAATAAAAAAAGAAAAAAAAGTTAATATGAATATAAATTTTAATATTTTTTTATAATTCTTATTAATATAAAAATTATATATGAGTACTTATTTAGTATAACAATTAAAATCTTTAATAATTAATTATAATTAAGTACAATAATTGATTATAGCACACTTTAAATATGATTGCTTGCACTTTTATAATATTTCAAAAATCAATTATAAATAATAATTTCAATTAAGCAAAAAATTATTCAAAGTAATTTTTGTTTTAATTCGGATTATAGCAAAAAATAAACCCTTAATATCTATACCCATATTAATCTTATCTTTTCTTCTTTTTCCCTTTATTATCCTTCTTACAAATAACAAGAGATTTTAATATAATTATATATCATTGTCCTTTTTTGAATAATTTAATACTTGTTGTAGGTGTTATCGAAACACGTGGGCCCAGGCAGGCATCCAAACAAGCACACGCAACCAAAATGGGAACCGGAGAAAAATTCAGTTCCGGCCGGAAGAACGTCACGATCGCTGACCTAAAGAAGTCGCTATGACGCGAAGAAACGAAGAGCTATCACCACACCAGCCGAAGTCGAGGAACGACTCCACGAAGGCAAGGGTAGCATCCTCGGGACAACGTTCCACTACTTCCAGTTGACAACCTCAAGTCCAGTCAACCACCTGACTGGACGACAAGAAAGTTGACAGCTGAGGTCCCAAACAATACACATCAGCTCCTCGGTAAACTGACAGTGATTTGCCCAGCATTAAATGCTATGGACGGCGAAAGTGATCATTTTGCCGATTAGATAAAATTACATTTGTAACATCCCCCCTCATTATAAATAAGGGAGGTATAATAAGAGAGAGGTGATTGTAATCTGAGAATCGATAATACAAAGAAAAAGTAGACGTAGGGGCCAAAAGATGGCTTTTGCCGAACCACGTTAAACTCTCGGTAGTTCCTTTTCTTTTTAGTGATCCCTCTAAAAGCTCTTATTGTTCTTCTGTGACTTTTCTCCAACACGCAGTCAGGGGAGTGATACCATATAACTTAGTTGACCGGATTTTGGTGTCAACAACACTAAAAGATAATTTCTCTATATTTACACTACAAGAAAAAATCAAATTTCCAACGGAAAAAATCCGTTGGAATTCTAGCTAAATCCGTTAGAATCAGGCACTCCAACGGATTTAGTTCCGTTAGAAAACTTGTTGTTGGAATTAGAAATTCCCACGGGTATTCCAACGGTCAATTCCAACGGATAAATATTACAACGGACATTCCAACGGATTTAATCC
>JANHAO010022144.1:0-12290 GCA_026873985.1 Saraca asoca
GTTAAAATTGGAACCACGATGGATCTTCTAAAATGTTGAAGAAAATATAAACACTAAATTTTTTATATAATAAAATTTATATGATATTATTTTAATATGATAAAAATATAATTTAAAAAGAAAAAATACAAATGCCCGCAAATAAACCCTTGCATATTTTTCCAATCACTTAAAAAAAAAAGTCTGATCAATTAACTGAAAAGACAGAAGGAAAGTAGAAAGCTGGGAGAACCTATAATATATGGAGAGAGGAAGATGGGACAGCGATAAACATGGTGTAAAAATAGAGATATGGCAGCACTTTGTGATCTGATTTGATTATCACTTACTGGATTACAAATTTGAGGCCACCAAACTCATTCGTAGCTCTAATAATTCCAAGAAGCCAGCCTACCTCCCCTAAATCGTACTTTATTATTATTTTTTTGGGACAAATTTTCATTTCAACTTTTGTCACAAAGTAATACATTATTGATAAGATATTGAAAATAAAATAGAGTAGGCTATCTTACTACCAATCTTTTTTAAAATTTAAAATAATTTATAATTAAATTTTTATTTTTAATTTATATTTAAGTAAATTAATATAAAATAATTTAAAATTTAACTGATTTTTATTAATGACTTATTTTTTAAATATGTTATAGACAAAAATTGGTCTTATCTAAGTAGGTCGAAGGCTCAGTAGAAATCAAGTCCGAAGGATGTCTAGCTCACTAAGGATGGGTGTGCGAGGTCCCGACTCGCGTGTTCGTTGAATTGTCCTAGCTCGCCAAGCCCCAGCTCGCCCGATCCCTGCTCGCATGAAGATCGGGCTCACCCCTCTAGCCTCAAGCTCACTCCTCGTTACTCGAAGAGCAGTAGTGACCTCCCACCAGGGATCTCAATTCGCGAAGGCCAAGCATCCCCTGAGGCCGAGAGCTCTGCGAGAAGGAGTTCCAAATAAACCTACATCAAGATTGCATCCTAGCTAATAAGAGGGATCCATTCCGCATAAAGCAGCCTGCAGCGGCTGAATTGCAGGAGTTCTTCTGTCTTTTACATTTATTTCTTGATGTAACAGAATTATAGCTTGTAATCATTGCATGTAACCCCTCATTCCTCTATAAATAGGAAATCATTGTTAGAAGAGGGGGAGGCAGAAGAACCATAAGCAAAAACTTTGTAAAACTTTCTTTCAAAATCAATAAAAGCTCAATTGTGGACGTTGGGTTTAATGCCATCCGAATTTAGTCAAATCACGTTAAAAACACCGCTTGTCGTTTCCTGCAATCTGCCTTCCTCTCTATCCTCTTCCTCTCTTCCCTCTCTCGTGCGATTCACAAGGAAACAGTTCAGATCTCAAAGCCATCCACTGTTGACTGGAGTTTGTTTCAAAGCCAAATTCCACCATTAACATTTTTCCCCTTAACTCTCAGTTTGCTTCGTGGACTGGGAGTTGCAATCTTTGCTATTTTAGTCAAAGTATTTTGTTCTGCTGTGTTATCATTTCGAGCTTTCAATCTTTCACTTCATCTGATCTTGGCCATACCTCTTTTTTTTTAACCTTACTTTTTGGCCATTGGCATGACAATTTGGTTTTCTCGAGACCGTTCGATCAAGCACGGTCTTTTGTCTACTGGGTCATTCATTGAACCCAAATTAGTTTATAAAGCTTGAGAAGCTCTTCTCGTTTCTTCGTACCCAGATGGAAGTATTAACTAAGCCCCTGGATATCTTTGCTGGTTTGGCTTTTGATGGAGTGTTGAGGTGTGTATGGCCTTCTGCATGGAGCTTGGAGGCGTGGATAGCCTTTTGTACATGGCTCCCATGCATAGCTCTTTATGCTAGTGGTGAGGGAGGTCTTGTGTAGATCTTGGATTATTTTCTCATGGCTTTGCCGTGACATCTAGCCTTGCCAGCTAGACTCTTGGTGCCTTTTTTGAATTGCATGCGGTCTGGTCCACAAGGAACTGTCGGCTTATGAGGGATATAAGTAAGAGCAATTGGGATCGCTGGTCTTCTTGTTGGAGGTAGCTAGCTTTCTATTTGCATCTTCAACCTTAGGCTTTTTATCTTTTGTTTTTATATTTCCCTCATCTAATGTAATTTTACCTCGTTGAATGAGGCCTTCTTGTATGAGCTCTTCTGTGTAGCTCCTGAATGTTGTACCAAATTCTTTGTTAGATGTATATTTTTATAGATCAATGAAATGTCTTTCTGACCAATCGGCCATATCTTTAGTTGATAGCTGATCTCATCATTTGATTACCCTATTTTGTAATGAGCAATAGTTAGGACACATGTAAGTTACGTCTGACAAGGGATCGCATGTGAGCTGCGACCTTTCAACTATATACTAGCTACGGATAACTGATTGCATAAGAGTTGCAACAGATTTATTTTAGGGTCCTCGCGTTACGACGAGCTCATAGCTCGTTGTAGGATTTGAACATTTATGCTGAATTTTTGAGTGTGTTGTTGAGGTAGGATTCGCGTCGTCTTACCCTCAGACTTATTTTTATCACGAGGTAGGCTTTTTGCCATCTCACCCTTGGATGTTTTTCTTATAGCGAGGTAGGCTTTGTGCTGTCTCACCCTTAGATGTTTTTCTTATCGCAAGGTAGGCTTTGCACCGTCTTACCTTCGGATGTTTTTCTTATTGTGAGGTAGGCTTTGTGCCATTTTACCCTCGAATGTTTTTCTTATCATGAGGTAGGCTTTGTAATGTCTCACCCTCAGATGTTTTTCTTACGTAGCGAGATGATAGCTCGTCGCTATTTTTACGGCACTTTCGTGTTTCAGCCAATCAGCCAAGAATAAAATCAGATCAGCGAAGAATAACTTTCTGTTTACATAGTGTTTCGCTAGGAATCCCTAGTTAGCAAAAGTTCACAATTCTATCATTAATCTTAGAATATTATAGGATCAGAATATGGTTCTGATGGAAGGCTTTTGTTCCCGATCAGTGACCTACTGAGTTTGTTAAGCTCACTGTTTTGATGGTCTCACCACATAGTCCTGTAAGTGACCTCTTTTGATGAGATTTTCTATGACATCTCTCAAAACCCAGCATTCTGATGTGACATGTCTGACCTCGTTGTGATAAGTATAGAATTTGCTCGGGTCTCTGGACTTTGTGGGAGCTTTCGTGGGTTTGGGCCTCCCAAAGTCTTCTTTATGCCTTTCTGTGGCAAAAATCATATCTTGCGTATCTAATAGGACATTATAACTTTCGAAGCAACCTCTAGGCTGGGGTCGCTGAGGCTTTGCCTTCTTTGTGACTTGGGGATTGAGGTTGTGACTGTAATTCTCATCACTCCTTTTTTTGCTCGTGGTGGGACCACTGGCATTTGCCCTTTGCTTGGTCTCTTCCATTCTGAAGGTTTCTTTCTATCTTATTTGTTTGGTAGCTTACTTGTAGAATCCAACGAGGTCTCGAGCTGGTGCCTTGTAGAGGCATTTGTATAGCTTCCCATCCTTGCAGAGTCCTGCTGAGATTGTTTTTAAGATGCTTTCTTCGGAAGGATTTTTCACAGAATTGGCTTCATGCCTAAACATGGTTATATAATATTTTAGCGATTTGCCCCTACACTGAAAGATCATCGCAAGGTGGCAGGGAGGTGCGAGCTACCTCTTCAATGCCTGATATTGGTCAACAAATTTCTTTTGGTACTCTTCCCAACTATTGATGCTGTGAGTCGGGAGGCTTCTGAACCATGCCTAAAGGATAGCTCCCAACGTGGCTGGAAAGAAGTGACACTTAACTAGAAGGTCAGCTATTTACAGGTCCATTTGGACATTAAAGATGTTCAGATGATTGCACGGGTCACTATTTCTATTGTACAGCAGGATAACGGGCACTTTGAGTTTCTGTGAAAGGGGCTGCATTTCAATCTCCACATAAAATAACGAGCTTTCCTCATAGCAAGGTTGATTATTTTGAGATTACAGACGCTCCTCTAGCTGTTTCAGCCTTTGGAGGATTTCCTTCATTATTGGATTTTAGGCTTCGAGCTGGGGTCTGGAGCTCTCAGCTTGCTGCGAGCCCCTAGATCGCTGGTTGTGGTGGTCTCCAAGAGTTTCTTTCCTAGTTTCTTCATGCAACTACTGGAGCTGCCTACGATTTCTTCTTGCCTTTGTGCATCTCGGGCTTGCGCTTGTGCTCGCGCCTTAACAATTTCAGCCAACTCTCTTACTATGTCTTCAAGGGGTGGCTGAGGGGCTGCCAACTGAATCACTAAAGTGCTGGAGCTCCTGGTGGCCCTTCCTCTCGTAATTGGAGTTGAATAGAAGAATGATTCAAAAATGGATAGGATCTCCACAGACAGCGTCAAAATGTTGACAATGGAATTTGACTTTGAGACAAACTCTTGTCAATGAAATATTTTTAATTTTTATTAATATAAAATTTTTAAAAAACAATAAAGATAAATTTTGTATATGATATTTAAAAATTAATAAATAAATTTTATTGAAGTAATTAAGCATAATAACTTAGTGAAAATAAATATTATTATATAATTTAATAAATATATATAATTTTATTAGGTAGATCATGCTAACAATATTCAAAAAAAATATTGGAAGATGAATGCGTACCTGATGATGATACAGTAAGATCCATTGTTGAGAATTGCAAATTTTGGGAAGAGAGATTCAACATGCAAAATCCTTTAGAGCACACAATAATTCAGAGAGAGAGAGAGTTAGGGAGAGAATTAACTAAGAGATCAAATCATTAATATTTTTAGGGTTTAAGACTAATATATACTAAAACTCCATCTCTCTCAAGTTAGTATTATGATAGGAAATTAACTGACCACTAAGGGGTTGCAAGTTAGGACCTCTACCCAATGGGCTTGTGTGTAATCCAACCTATCATAGATTACGCATAGTTAACCAGGGCCCAATTTGTTTTGCACTTAGCATTGATCACTTATTAAGTCTATTAATATCCTAATAATTAATTAATGCTAATCCACAATAATAATTAATTAAAATTAAAATTAATTCAACAATCTCTTACTTGGATAACATTAATCAATTATTTTGAATAAATAATAAGACAACAAGATTTAGGCAATATTAAGCAATCAATGTATGCTAAACCATTTCCAAGATTAAAAAATGAAACAATATAGAATCGCTGAATTCGATAGGGAAGCAAGTGATAGTCAACACACAAAGTCTCAAATCTGAATAGAACATAATACAGAATTAGCCTTTCAACCACAGTTCAGAAAAGAAACAACACAAGATCATTAAATCTGATAGGAAAATAAATGGTATAAACATTCCAATAATGTTTCAATATTTAAACTGAACAAAATAATGTAAATGGTCTTAAACCAACACAAAACTCAGACTCCCACTAAACCAAGGCTACATCAAAGATTTAACAAGACCCATGTGAGTTAAGTATTTTTTAAATACTCCCACAAGTAAGCCTTTGGTCAACGGATTTGCCAGTATTTGTTCACCAAAAATGTGAACCAAACGAGTATAAGATTTAATAATTTTCTCTTTAACGAATAGGAGTTTAACATCAAAATGTTTAATATGATTGAAGTTCCTGTGATTTTGAGAGAAGCATACAGCAGATGAACTATTGTAATAAATGGTTAGAGTTCGTGATATAGAATCAATTAAATGCATCCCAGATATCAATTTTCTCAACCATATAGCCTAAAAGGTGGCTTTATAACAAGTGATGTACTATACTTCCATTGTTGAGATAGCTTTGAGTGTTTGTTTGATGCTCTTCCATGAAATAGCTCCTCCAGACATCATAAAGATGTATTCAGAAGTCAACTTGCGATTATCCATACAAGATGCATAGTCTGAATCCGTATATCCCACAATTTCAAAAGCATCAGACTTTCTAAAAGTCAACATATGATGTTTTGTACCTTGTAGGTATCTCATAACTTTATTTGTAACTCTCCAATGATCCTTGTTAGGTGCTCAAGTATCTACCAAGTACACTGATAGTAAAAGTTATGTTCATACGAGTGCATACCTGAGCATACATAAGGCTATCAATCACAGAAGCATATGGAATCTTATCCATTTTAGCTCTTTCAATGTCATTCTAAGGATACTGTGATTTAGACAACCTTTCACCTTTTTGTATAGGTGCAGCACATGAAGCGCAATAGTCCATATTAAACTTCTTGAAGACTCTCTCAATATAGATTGCCTAAGACAAACCAAGAATGCCACGAGACCTATCACAATGGATTTGAATCCTAAGAACAAAAGAGGCCTCACCAAGATCTTTCATATCAAAATGGCATGATAACATGTGTTTTGTCTCATTCAAAAAAATTCATTGAATTATTGGCTAATAAGATGTCATCCATATAGAGCACAAGTATGACAAAACTGCTCCTACTAAACTTCTGATAGATACAATGATCTGAAGCATTCTCAATGAAGCCAAGTGAGGTGATTACCTTATTACACTAAGTGCTTTTTATCAAGTTCAACAAAACCATCCGGCTAGGTCATATAGACTTCTTCATATAAGTCTTCATTCAGAAATGTAGTCTTGACATCCATTTGGTGAAGTTCAAGGTCTAATTATGCAACAAGAGCCATGATAACTTTGAAAACATCCTTAGTTGAGATCGGAGAGAAGGTTTCTATGTAATCAATACCTTCTTTCTGGTTGTAGCCTTTAGCTACAAGTCTGGTATTGTACCTTTCAATTTCACCAGTAGCCATTCATTTAGTCTTAAAGACCCACTTACAACCAATAAGATTGTACCTGTCTGGCAATTTAGCAAGCTTAGGCACTTGGTTGCAATGCATAGAGGCAATTTTATCATTTATCACCTCTAACCATTCAGAAGAATAAGGACCTGACATTGTTTGTTGAAATGATATGGGATCTACTTCATGAACAGTATCAAATTCAAATTCTTGTAAATAAACCATGTAGTCATCTGGTATTGTAGGCTTGCAGATTCTTTAAGACCATCTTAATTCAATTGTTGTCTCCTCAGTGTTTTCAATAGGTAGTTGTACATCAACCTCAATTGGATTTTTAAAAATATCATTTCAATCAATTGATGGAAATGGCAAAACAGGTACAAGTAAGATGGTGCTCTCTTTGCGTAAATGAATGTCCTTAGGCATGAGACTCACATTATCTAAGTCATCCTCAAAATAAAATGCCCGATCAAATTCAATGACTCTGGTAGTGTGAGTAGGACAATAAAATCTACACCCTCTCGATCTAGAACAATACCCAATGAAGAAACCACTGATAGTTCTAGCATCAAGTTTCTTCAATTGAGGATTATACGGTCTTACCTCTGCCTTATAGCCCTATACTCGAAGGTGTTTTAAACTAGGCTTCTTTCTAGAATAAAGCTCATATGGAGTCTTAGGTATGGATTTACTAGGAATCTGATTCAAAATGTACACTGCACTCTTTAGAGCTTCATCCCATAAGAACTCTGGCAAGGAAGAGTGAGTAAGCACACTTCTAACCATGTCCATTAGAGTAAAATTTCACCTTTTTGCAACCTTATTTTGTTGATGGATGCCAGACATTGTATACTGAGCTTCTATACCATGTTCTTGCATAAATAAAGCAAATGGACTAGGATTTTTGCTCGTTTCAGTATACCTCCCATAATACTTACCACCCTTGTTTGATCTTATACATTTAATAATCTTGCTAGTCTTTAACTCAACTGCTGCCTTAAAGGTCTTGAAAGCATCCAATGATTTTGACTTCTCCTGCAAAAGATTGATCCACCCATATATGGAGTGATAATCTATAAAGGTAATGTAATCCTTATAGCCACCCATAGCAGGAGGAGTGATAGGACCATAAATATCAGTATATTTAAGGTCTAAAATGTTCTTAGCCTTACTTACCCCTTTGTTCCTAGCTCTAGTAGGAAGTTTTTCTCTTTATACAGTTAACACATGTGTTATAATCTATGAAGTCTAAATCATTCAGTACACCTTGCTTGACCATCCTCTTTAATCTCTCTCTAGAGATATGACCTAAACGCCTATGCCATAACATGAAGAGTTCTTATTAACTCTATGTCATTTATGCCTAGTCACAATATTAATAGAAGCACTGGAAGTACCAACTAGGCAAGTATTCAAATTTAAATGATATAATCCATTCTATAAAGAAGCAAAACCAACAACAACAGAATTGAAATAAATGTCGGCCTTTCCATTACCTTGCCAAAAGGAATAACCACAATTGTCTAAAACAGAACTGGAAATCAAATTCCTTCTTAAAGAAGGTACATAAACAAAATCATTCAAATTTAAAACATGTCCAGAAGGTAAATTCAAAATAATAGAGCCTATACATTCAACTATTGCTCTACTTCCATCAACTCCTAAGATGGCCTTCTCTTTTTCACTTAGGATCAGCCTGTTTCTAAGCCCCTGTAATGAATTTGCAACATGAAAAATTGCACCAGAATCCAACCAACAAGAATTAGAAAATGTCTCTAAAATATTGGATTCAAAACAAACTAGAGTTAGAGGGGGAAGTTTACAAGATATATTTTCCTTCTCATGCTTATTTTTAAGCTTTAAACAGTTAGATATTTTATGTTCGGGCTTCTTACAATAGTGATAATCACCCTTGAAGGTAGACTTATTCAGACCCTTGTTGTGTTTGCCATTTTTCTTAAATATAGGCTTTCCAGATTTCTTTGAATCTAGTTTCGTTTCCTTTTTGTCATTACCACCTATATTGTTATTTGAGCCATGAGATAGATAGTTTTTGGATGGTGGATGAGAATTTCCTTTTTTGATAGACTCTTCCTCTTGTGTCACTATCGAAATCATCTAGTCTACTGTCCACTCTACTTCCTAAGATTGTATGTGGTCCTCAAAACATTATAATTGTAGAACGTGGTAAACCAGAAAACTTTCTCCTAGGTCAACACCATAGGTCTTTAGCTTATTGTAGTAATTCACAAGTTTCATTATATGTTCTTTGACCTTAGACACCCTATCATAGTGAGTGTTATCTAGTAGTGATAGGTAATAGGCTTTCTAACTCTTATCAAATTTCTTGAATTTTTCCACCTACGACCTTCAAATATTCTACCATCGTATCCTTTTCGGGGATGCTTTGTCTAATGTTCTTTTCAATTGTGAACTTGATCATTGCCAAACAAATTCTGTTGGACTCATGCCATTGGTTGTGATAGGTCTTATCAACAGTACTGGATTCATCAGTGAGGTCCACTAATTTAGGTTCTCTAAGAGCCAAATCCTCGTTCGATATAGCAAGGTACAGATTCAGAGACTCTCTCTAGTCATCAAAGTTAGTCCCATTAAGATTTTTCACCATAGATAGTTGCTGGTATACAGAAACTGAGGAAAAATAAAATTGAAAAATATTGATTATGCATGCACAACATAATCATAAACAAGATTTCCTAACAAAACTCAATTTATGCAACTATAGAACAAAATGTTTATCATAATTCCGTTTAAGGGTCCTGAATTACGATAAACCAAGAAAACTCAATGCACACCATAAAGATTCAACTCACTAGATTCCCCATATGAAACTATACTCAACATCTCTGTACCGATAGGATATAAGACATGTTGAGACATTAAAATATGCTGTCAGCCTATTTAATATGGTCCAGACAACAAATTACATTGATGACGTCACACCGATAAGGTATATACATCATCAATATAATAAATTTATAATGTTAACAATAACCACTCATTCATGATAGTGAATTGTTAATTTCTAGGTGTAAACGCTCTCACTACAAGTGTGAGAAGTACATAAACTCATACAGCACAATTTTTGGCACAAAATTTGTTAGAATATGAACACTATAAATATTCACCAGTTTGTTTGACATACCAAATCACATATCTAGGGAGATTGGACTTCATATATTATAGATAATAGTATGCATTTTATTAAAAATTTTTGTCACATGAAAATTCTAATAATGTAATATAATTTTCTACTCTAAAATTTTTTAGAAAATTCCAAATAAATACTTATAGGCCTAAAAAAATTCTAGAAAAATATCCATTAAATTCATCATGAAAAATAGAGGACACTAGAGGAACTAGTGGGTAAAAAAACTCACTGTGTGAGTTGCACATGCCAACACATGCCATCCTTGCATATGGGCTTGGAGGTTGAAGGCTGTTCATCACCTTTAACCTCCAGCTGGGTCGTGCAGACCTGGTTTTGGACCCAGTTTTGCGCTGTTTGGGTCCTACTTTAATTCTCCTTCATTTCTTAACTAGAAAACACAATTTTGGTGTCATTAAAACCAGAACATCAAGTTTTACAATAGTCCTTAAAATTTTTTTAAGAATTATGGACGAAATCAAGATTGGGTTCTTGATTGAAATAAACTTTGGTTCTATGGTAAAATCTCAATTTCTCTATCAATTCTTAGTGAAAAAAACATAATCTATATGTCTATGGACTCAAAACATCTCAATCTATAAAAGCCCTAAATCAATTGCACGAAATAACTAATGAATCAAGAGATCATAGTTTCAAAAAAAAAAAAAAATCTTAAACCCTTACATAATGAAATTTTGAAATTTTCATGCAAAATAAAGGCTATTCACATGAATTAACATCAACACAACATATAATAATTATTTGATTTCAAAAAATTTGGAGATTTTTTTATTTAAAAAATTCTCATAAAATTATAATTAGTGCAGATAATGAACCAGTCTGAGATGCAATAAAAAAAATTACAAGTAGTAGATAATGAATTAATTAGAGATACAATACTGTTAGCAACGTTCTGATACCATTTGCTAACAGTATTAAAAAAAAAGTATTAGGAAATAAATGCGCACCTGATGATGATACAGTAGGATCCATTGTTGAGAATTGTAAATTGTAGGAAGAGGGATTCAACCTACAAAATCCCTTAGAGCACACAATAATTCAGAGAGAGAGAGAGAATTAGGAAGAGAACTAACTGAGAGATCAAATCATCAATGTTTTTAGGGTTTAGGACTAATATAAAATAAAACTCTCTCTCTCTCTCTCAAGTCAGTGTTGTGATAGGAAATCAACTAATCACTAAGGGGTCGCAAGTTGGGACCTCTACCCAATAGACTTGTGTGTAATCTAATCTATTATAAATTATGCATAGTTAACCAAGGCCCAATCTGTTCTGTACTTAACATTGATCACTTAATTAAGTCTATTAATGTCTTAATAATTAATTAATGTTAATCTATAATAATAATTAATTAAAATTAAAATTAATTCAATAGATCAAATGTTAGATGACAATAAAATTTGAAATATATAAATAAATTTAATCTTAATATATATATTTTTACCCTATGATAAATGAATTCCATTGTTCTCCGGATGAAATTTGCTTAATACTCGTTGAGATGTCTCTCCATTTATTACAAAAAAAATTTGAAATAAATCATGATTTTTAATTAAATTATATTAATAATATATTAACAAGAATTTGTGATTTAATTGAGATAAAAATATTTGTAATAAACAAATTTTTTTTATTAAATTAAGTGTTGAATTTTAAAATTAAGAGACAAACTGATCTTCGATCATAATTTAAAGTGATATATTATATTTTATTGACAATTTTATTATACTTTTGAAATAAATAAAATTTTTTATTTTCTAACAGCAGAAATAGGTGTTAAAATTGGAACCATGATGGATCTTCTAAAATGTTGAAGGAAATATAAATACTAAATTTTTATATATAATAAAATTAAATTTTTTAATAAAATTTATATGATCTTATTTTAATACGATAAAAATATAAGTTAAAGAAATAAAAAATACAAATGCCCGCAAATAAACCCTTGCATATTTTTCCAATCACTTAAAAAAAAAAATCTGATCAATTGACTGAAGAAACGGAAGGAAAGTGGGAATGCCGGAACACGCTGTCATAAAGTTATTTCTATTTCCTCTCTAAAAAATAAACTATTATCATTTTCCCCCCTCATGTTTAACAAAATATCAAAATACCCTTTATTTTTTTAGCTTCTATCATTTCCTCCCCTCACCTTTGAAAATTTTATCAAAATAACCCCTACTTTTTTTTATTTCATTTTTTATTTTTAAAAAATAAGAAAATTAAAAATTAAAAATTAAAAAAAAAAATTCCAAAAAATTTGAAAAATAAAAAAAGAAAAAAAATAAAGCTTGTGTAAAATAATAAGATAATATGTCACGATTAATTATATTATATATTGACTATAATTTCAATAAAGATAATAAAAAATTTCTCAACTTTTTTAATTTTTGTAATTTTTTTGCT
>JANHAO010022145.1:0-12289 GCA_026873985.1 Saraca asoca
CTATGAATATGGCCATTAGAAAGATCAACGGTGATGGTATACTTCAGACTTTTTATTTGTTAAAAATGTCTTTACTCTTATTCAAACAATACAAAAGTCATTTGTCAAATTTATTGTCAAATGGTAGTTTTGTGAGGTTTGAACATTTGTGAACCTGCTTTGGATTACAAAGAACATACGTAACTCTGATTATAGTCACACCCCAATCCGAGAAATTCTAATCAACTTTGTTGAGTTGCTCATTTTTATGTGTAGTTGTTAAGGTGTCAAGACTATCTTTGTTTAAAAATTTGAAGCTAACTTTATAGGAAAAAACTAATTTATATGAATAACATTTTGTACAAAATGTCACTTAATGGTAATACGTACCTGATATAATATCTAAATAGTTGATTTTGATAAAGGAGTCTAATCAATTTAATTTAAATTTAATATGCTTCAAATTAATTGATAATATATGAGACATTTGCATCAAACTTTACTTCAATGAGACCAACCACATTTAGGGGTGCAAAAGTGTAAGGCACATTTATGTTTAATTATTTAGTGTGTGTTTGGCATGTCAAAAAAACTAAATTTCAACTTCTTGAATTAGTTAAACAGTTTTTTTTCATATTTTAAAAATATTTGGTATACTAGCTTTCTGAGGAAAAAAAAACTATTTTTTAAAAAGCAACTTCAAGCAACGTATAACTTATAAGAATATAATTTTTAGTTATTTTTTTCCAATTTATTCCTCTTTTGGTTAATTGACAACTTATGTCCTAATTAATTAAAAACACTCATTTTTAATGTTTATTTTTTAAATATCATACTATTTTTAATATTTTTTCAGAAAGTTAAAAAGGATTTAAAAAAATCACACATATCATTACATATTTGTCCTATGTCTATTAATTCAACATAAATAAATAAATAAAAATAAGTAAATATATATAACATCATAAAATATAATTAATTAAATTTAAATTATTTTATTCTTATTTTAAATATTTTGATCACAACAATATACTTTTATCTCAAAATAAATATAAATTAATTTATTTCATATATTATCTACTAATATTAACACATTCTTTTATACCAATTAATATTTATAAGTTAGTTTAATAATTAATTTTATCAAAAATATCTAATACAATTAACTTTCAACTAATAGCTAAAAACTAACAATAAATAAAATAATCAACTTATTAACTCCCAGCTACCTTATCAGCTATTTATGCCAAACAAATTCTTAATCTTACTTCACTTGACGTATAAACACTTGCAAGTTCCACAATAAACCCTGCACTTTATATCCAGTTGAAATGATTTTTTTTTTTTTTAGCAGGGATGCTCTTGCACATCAATTGAGATTATCACCGACGAAGTTAGGACAATTAGGGGTGGCCTTATATATACATAATATATATAGTATTATACACTACGATCTTCTTGAAATCTTAGAAATATCATAATCAAAAATTAAGTGCTCATGTTATAAAAACAAACTTTGTGAAAAAATAAATAAATAAAGATACAAATACAAGATATAAGATATAAATTCTTTTATAATTAAAAGTTATTAATTTTTTGTATTTTGATTTCTTTTGTTGTCTTCCACTTCTTTCAAAATAAGACCTTTTATTGTATTGTTTAGAAAAAAAAACTTTATAGAAGTAAGCATATAATTAATTGAAACAAAAAGATTACATGATTCACAAAATATTTTTCTAATTTCTGTCAAACTCTATTTTTTTAGAAAAATATTGCTTACACTAAAATTTCACTTGCATTATATTACACAAATGGCATAATTGTATTGAAATTACCATTAACTTACTATCCATTGTAATTTTATTATCCTAAATTTTTACAATAAAATTTTTATACATATTTGAAAAGAAAATATATATATATAGTTACATTCTAACAATTTTATTAAATTAATTATATTTCTATAAATTTTATAGATTTTTATTGAAACTTTTTTTATAAAAATTTGAATAACTTATGTGTTAGATCCATATAAATGGATGTCAATAATTTTGTTTAATGTTTTATAATTTTTTATATATAATTACTTTTTTCAAAAAATATCTTGCACCAAAATTATTAGAAATATTACATTTTTTTAAAATAATTACAACTTTTTCAATATGCATGAAAATAAAATTTTGTTATTTAACACACGATCCTTAAACTAAAATTCTCGACTATATCATCATATATTATTATCTTTCTCGGGTGGGCAATGCTGCACTTGTTCCATTTATTTAGAGATTTATCTCTAAAGTATTTTCCATGAGATTTGAACGTGAAATACCAAATGAGGAACCAATTAACCTAGTTCACCTGCTTGACAAGTCTTTTGTAAATAGTTAAGCGAAATTCAAGAATAAAAATAAGTAAAATTAGTATCTTTAGAGAAAAGTGGCATTGGAATTGGGTTAACACTTGAAAGAAATTTCAAAGAACAAAATTGGAACCATGATATCAAATCAACCCTTATTCAGAGGAATTTGGTGAGTAAATCAATACTGAAATCAACACAGGCACTCAAGTTTCAACCCTTTTTTATTCAATATATTCCATTCAAATTTGCCCATTTTTTCCATTCCATGTATTCCTTCTATTCTCTGAATCTTCTTCCCTGCTTCCCTTATAGACTTAAACATTGCATTATTTCCCCCTTCATTTGTAGTCGGTCTAACAAGCAGGCCATCTAGCACTACAAACACCGTATATAAACCACTCCTCCTCATTCAAGGCTGAACCAAATTTTTTATACATTCTTGCTTCCAAGTGGATTCATGGCCGCCGGAGCAGCCGGAACTCGCCGCCTTCTTCTTCCCTTTGTTCTCTTTAACATCATCATTTTGTTTTCTGTCATTCAAGCTCGCCTATTATATGAACAGAGCCATCCATACCTCCCCTTGATTGAGAAAAGTCCTGACAAAGGTGTAGTGTCTAACTACTTTGTGGATGTTCTTGACCTTTTTGGGGTCAAGAACTCAGGCCCAAGTCCTGGTGGCGAAGGACACTAGTCCTAAATGATGAACTCATTAGTTTCACTCTCTACATGGTTCTGCATGGCTTTGAAGTTTGAAGGCCACATTTTTCTTTACGAGCTTGTATTTTACAATTAAAAATATTGTTTTAAATAATTTATGGATTTGCTTGTTTATCTAGCCACCCTGAGGGTAAACTGCTGTAAGCCGTATAAGCTTACTAATAAAAGTTGTGTTCATTTTCTTTACATGTTTGTGTTGATTTTGATCTTCAAATTAAATTTATGTCGATTTTGATGAGTCTGATGAGGGGATATGATGATTTTAGTTTATCTATTTGGCTGTAACTTTAAAAAATTGTTAGAATTATTGAAAAATAAGTTTAAAATATGTCAATTTAATTCTAATCATGGATCATGGATTCTTCCATTGACAGAACGTGAATAGTAGGAGAGCATAAAAAGGAATAATAAGCAAAACTCACTATTTTCTTTGATTGTAAACGGGTTGTAAAAATAAATAAATAAATGTATAATTAACGTTATTTGATTTTAAAAAGTATCATACTTCAAACAATAACTTATGATTACGACATAAAAAATGCTATTTATACTTCAATTTTTTATCTTCACTAGTTTTTTTGCATATGCATAACATAATGCAATTTAAGCTAAATTGACGTGTAAGTTTGAATTATACTCAAATTATACCGTGTGCATGCCTGAGAAAATTATAAATGAACCTTAATTAACCATCACTTTACAATTTATATCAACCGTTACATACATAAATTAATAACATAAAAAGCAGAGATGGGGTGCCAAGAACTATGCAAATGGCATTTTGTCATTCTTGCCAGTTACAGATTGTGTTGCTGGACTGCTGCTTAAGATAATGGATAACTGCCCATCTTAACAACTTTATTTATATACCAAGAAAAGGAAAAGAGAGGGAAAAGTACACTATGAATCTCAGAATTGGCAGCACTTTCCTTGCCAGGAAGCTCGTAGGAGCACTATACAAAACACCACCAATCCACACGTGTATGGTAGAGCTAACCATAGAGGATCTCTAGCTACAAAGCTAAACTGTATTTATTATAGCCACTATTTAAAACTTAGACATGATAGATCATCCCCACCTCTAGGGTAGATGCATGGGGAATGTTTAGGGCATAAGTTGGTCCTCTTGAATTTCTCCTCAAGAAATCATACCCATAATTTATCACGACTTTCTTTATCCAACTTGATCCACTTTTAGCCCTCACATATGAATGCCCCATTATAAATGCCATTCCTGCCTCTCTTGCTTCCATGAGCTCATGCAATTCCTCTCTTGCATTCAAATTTATCTGTGGACTCTCTGGCACAACAAATTTTACTCTCCTTTTCACTTCAGGAGATCTAATCTCCATCAACTCAGATGTACTTTCCATTTCAAGAAAATCTGGTTCGTTTTCACACATTTTTACACCTGATTTTGATGACGAAGTCCCAACCACTGTCATCTTTGCATCATCTTCCGGAATCTCACATCCTAGACCATATTCTGAAGCATCTGATCGGATAAATTCTGCAATACTACAGACAAGATCTTTCTCAAACTCTACGTCATCCTTGTGAATATCACGATATCCATAACGTGCTATGCACCTGTAGAGCCGGTACTCCTTTGGGCCAACTCTACCTACCAAGAACCTTTCTTCAGGTCTGACATGGGGCACTGGGACGGATTTGATGCAGAGGAAGACAACCACCTGATGGAAAGCAGGGAGGTTGGTAACAAAGTGAGAGAAAATAGCTGGGATTCCAGATACAAGCTCAGTGTGTATGAGGCCGATCCCTTTGACCCGGACAATTCCTAGAGTAGGGCCAAGACCAAGGAGCCAGTTGATGGAGACCTTATTTTGAACATCAAATTCATATTTCTTAATTGTGCCATAATGCCATACATACATGACAACTAGGAAGATGAAGGATAGGGCAATGGGGACCCAAGCACCTTCAAGGAACTTGATCAGGGAAGCTGAGAAGTAGAGTGCTTCAATGGATCCAAAAAACAATATAAAGCAAATGGCTAGTAGGACACTTTTATGCCAGCACAAGACTATAACTAAAGACATCAGGCAAGTTGTCACCAGCATGACAGTTATAACAGCCAAGCCTGCTCAAGAAGAAAACAAAATGTATCAAGGATTATTAGAAATTTACAATTAGGAGAAAAATGGAAAATTACATACATATAATATATTGATATATTCCACATTTTCTTAAGATCCTTGGTCACCCCAAAATGCTAGTTGCACTATCCTAAATTCCCAACTACGTATATGGCACAATCTAACTAAAAATAACTTGAAACCAGTGGGGAAGTTTCATTCAATGGTACCAAATGTGCAGGTGTGAGAGGAGTTGTGAATCGAAGAAGTGTAATCAACACTACTCATGGATATGAATCGAACTTCCCTCCACTAGTTTTCTGACTCTAGAATTCAGTGCTTCTAAGCTTTTATGTGCAACATGAAATGATTTCAAGGAGGTAATACCTGATGCATTTCCCATGCGTTTTGTGTCTCTAAATCCGACAGTAATGGCCAGGCAGAGTAGCATCAAACTCCAGTTGATCTCTGGAATGTAAATCTGGCCATGTATCTTAGAAGATGTGTGGATGATTTTAACTTTGGGGAAGCAGCTTAAAGCAGAACACTGTTTGATTATTGAGAAAGTCCCGGTGATGACAGCTTGGCTTCCAACCACGGCTGCAAGTATGGCTATTGCAAGAACAGGCCATCTAATTTTCTCTGTAGAAAAAAGGAAAAAGAATACAAGAATATAAGTGAAACAGTGGAAACTCAATCTTTATGTGGAATATATGCCCTTAGAGAACAACAAAAAACAAAGAAGCTACCAGGTACAGATACATAGAAACCAATTCTGTAGCCACTTTCAAGGGAATGATGCTTGGAAAGATATGCGGCTTGCCCCATATAAGCCAGGATTAAAGAAGGGTATACCAAAAATGTGAAAGCAATCTGCAGGCAAGTGAAAGTGAATTTCTGTTATAAGGTGTTGATTTTTCTAGGATTCTTATCAAGGAATCAATGCCCCACAGCTTGATATTCATGAATGAAGCATCCATATATATGAACTGACACTCAAATAATCAATGACAGAAGAACATGCATATGCATTAATTGTTGGTAATGCAGAGGATTGCCTTCAAATCTTTGGAAAATCAAGGATTTTCAAAACCAGCAGGAAATTTCTTTTCAAGGTTTAAGCACAAAGTATTAGAACAGTATGACCAAGATAAAGCAGATGCCTAATAAGTATAAGCGTGATGTCCACCATAGCACATTGCTATTCGCTTATGTCTGAAGTACAGCCTAAGCCATATTTCATTTCTGTGAATAAGTTTGATTTTATCTTAAAGAACAAACTCAAACAATCAACTTCAGAAGGCAGAAATTTCTGATTACAGTTGTTTTCATGAATTACTTCAGCAACAAGAGAGCAAAACTGCATGAGTAAGATTCTTGACATAATTTGAAATCTTCAGGTAATATATACATCATAAGCATGTATGTGTTTAGGAAATTGCATTAGCAATAAAATCTTTTATGCTTTGGACAATTCATCATTTCGTTTTTAATATTGCCTCAAAACTTTGATATCCAAAGTGCCAAACAAAAGGCTTCATTTGTGCACCTGAATTGACAACTGAGAAAAATGTCCTAAATCAGCAAACATAGCTTCTGATCCTGAAACAAAAATAACAACATTAGAGAAAGAGCAACTATTGAACATGTATCAATGACAAATGCTAATCTCACATCTAAAAAATACAGCCAGTAACTAACATGATGTGGTCCACAGCAAAACCAATATGGTCATAGTTTTGGATGTGAAACTAGCATTTTTCTTTAGCAATAAAATATCATGTGTTCCACTTGCTCCCTATATACCTGTCATACACAGCAGAATCCCACCCAAAGACATCCAACCTCCTCTTTGGGTCTTCCTTAGAAATTTGAACATGTAATACGGGGAGAGAGCTTTGTAAACATGTGGATTCCAATGGAAGATATTATAGACACCAATAGCACTGATGCATAGCAGCCAAGCCATCACAACAGGCGCGAACAAAAATCCCACACGATGTGTCCCATAATGTTGGAGTGCAAACAAGAAAACCAGTATTATGCAAGCAACTGGAACCTCAACATCTACAAAACCAAATACCATTCACAAATGCCATAACTATTAGATTTGTAACTTGTAACACACTGTAAGAACCAAAGGAATGAAACATACTTTCTAGGACCATTAGTTCCAAGACCACAACAATAAATTTGAATAATTCGTCATAAAGTAACAGAATATGTATAAATGTTAATCTGAATGTTTCAAATCCAGACAAACTACCACTCAAGAATATGTAAAATCTGATAAAATAGATGCTGAGTGAAGGATAAAATTGAAATTCAACATTGGAAGACCCCAAGTAAAGCCCTGTCTGTTAGCAGGATTAAGGCAACTAGCTCCGGATTAGAACTCGTGGTCCAGCCATCATTTGAGAACCAATAACTGGTTTAATTTAGAATTTAAAAGGCCAATTAAGCAATCAGATAGCTGAAAAAGCAAGCAAATCCAATGATATAACAGTCTAGGGGTTATTTAATTTTCAAGCTTATTATCGTTCATGAAATTGGATGTCTTAAACTACTTTATTTATATGCTCCATACATACCTGTCATATATTTATATGCTCCATATATAGAACTTTATGCAAGCAACTGGAACCTCAACATATAAAAAACCAAATACCATTCAGGAATGCCATAAAACTATTAGATTTGCAACTTGTATCACTCTAAAAGAACCAAAGGAATGAAACATACTTTCTAGAAGTATTAGTTCCAAGACCACAACAATAAATTTGAATAATTCATCAAAAAGTAACAGAATATGTATAAATGCTAATCTGAATGTCTCACTCAAGGCAAAAAACCACTCAGAAAAAAATAAAATCTGATAAAATAGATGCTGAGTGAAGGATAAAATTGAAATTCAACATTGGAAGACCGAAGTAAAGCATTATCAGTTAACAGGATTAAGGCAACTAGCTCCGGATTAGAACTCATGATCCAGCCATCATTTGAGAACCAACAACTGGTTTAATTTAGAATTTTAAATGCCAATTAAGCAATCAGATAGCTGAAAAAGAGAGCAAATCCAATAAGACAACAGTCTAGGGTTTACTTAATTATCAAGCTTATTATCGGTCATGTAATTGGATGTTTTAAACAAGATATCTAATTTTCTCAGGATTAATGAAGTTGTTTTAGTAGAAAGTGATCAAGGCAAGGTACAGAATATTCCAACTTCAAGGTTTGCTGAAAAGCATACACTAAAGTAAAAGAGAAGCTTGTATAAAATTGATAATATCTTCGAATTGATGGACCAATAAAAATTGGTCCATCAAAAATAATTATTAGATATAAACATGAACATATTGCCAACACACCTCATAAATATTTGATGGGCATCACAAGGACAATAAAAAAGACAACTGGAAAAAACCAGCATCTAAAGTTGTAAAAATATCAAATTTTAAAAGAGAAAGTTAGGTCATCTGATAAAGATATCATCAGAAGCCATCATTTCAATATCTCAGTTAAAACCACATGTAATCTTTATATATGGATCATAGTGGAATTCTAGACAGTGTGGGTGACCAGTCTACTAGTGGTCATACCTAATTTTGTTATCCAATCAGACAAGTTGCCGACTGTTCTAGACTTCTAAGAAATTTATTTAGGGTCTTATCCAAACTATAATGCTTTCACCTCCTTATCATAACATGACGAAAGCTTTATTTATTAAGAGTAATGTGACGTGCCACATCGATTATATTTGGAATTTGATTATGATATCAAAACATCTAGTATTGACTAACAAGACAAGTTAAATTAGTCATTTAGGCCAGGTGATTGTTTTAGGTTAATTGGACTTGGGACGTGACAAGTAATATGTTTATCTACTAATTCATGAATTTATGATTTACATATTAACCACACGTTTGATCTTTACTTTATTATAAACAAGTTGATATTGTGTATTCAGATACCAAATATAGCATGACATTGATTTGACTTTGACTAAAGCAAGGAAATTTGCCTTGATTAAATTTGTGGGGACCCACAATAATGCATGCACTTGAGAGTATTAGGTTCTCTCTTTTTTGTCCACTAACTTGAAACATTATACAACAGAGAGCATGACAAAAATAACAAGGTTTTGAAAGTTCAAGTGGTAGTTTTACAAATAGTTTGAGCTCGTGACAGGTTAAATTTTACAGCATAGAATTATTAATCTTATGTAAAAGCACTCAAGCTCGAAATTTTTAAAAGACCCAAGTTCAAATAAGATTTTATTCAAACATTAAATAAATTTATAATTATAGGATACCTAATTACAATAAACATCCTTCTAATTTCTTTGCAGCATATATACTCACAACAGAAGGGCCAAAAGACTCTTCCAAGATTACACAACCAAGACAATTGTATACCACGTGGGTACGTAGTGAAATGTACAGTAGCTGTTCTAATTCTATTTTAGAGAATATAGAGAATATGTTTTAGAAATAGTCCCAGACTCTTCCCGAAAACTTCTCATCAAATCTGGAATATAAATTTAAATCCATTATATTTTTATTAGTAATTGTAAGCTAGAATTTACATGTGAATTTATATGTCGGATTAAGAAAATTTTATAGCTTTCTGCAACTGAATCTGAAAGAAGACTTGTGGATCAGAAGCCAATTCCTCTTATGATAGAAAAAACATAATCTCCTCAAACAGCAAACTACTAAATTAAATATCAGAAGCAACTTACATCGGTGCTGCTCTTTTGACATGGAAAGCTCCAAGCCTGAAACAGCTGAGAAAACTGCAAAAATGAACAAAACCCAGATAAATTTGAATCACAAAAATATCATCTTTGCTTCCAAAATTCAAAACTTTAACATCCCCAAATTTCATACTGGGTAATGCTATTTACGCACTATTTTCCACACATGGTATTGCAGACCGGTCAAATTGGCCGCCTGACTCACTTGGAACCAGGTCTGCAAGTGTGGGGGAGTGTGTGAAGGATTTATGTAAGCAAAGTATCAATTTTCGTACCAGAAATTGCAGGTGTGAGCACCCCATCTCCTATAACCATGCAAGTCCCAATCAAAGCCAGAACCAGCAGCACCCTCTGAAGCAGCCTGTATTTCTCCAATATTAATCTCAAGCCCGACCCAACATTTTTCTTATTGATTGGCGCAACCCCATCTTTAGTATATTCAATTAAGTCCTCATCTGCTAACTGGGTGTTTGGCAACAAGCTAACCCTGGCATGCCGGCATAGCAGGGAATACAAAGCAAAAGTTCCACCTTCACCATTGTCATCTGCTCTAAGCACAATGAACACATATTTAACCAGTGGAATCAGTGTAAGAGTCCAGAACACAAAAGACAAAACCCCGAATATTTCTTCATTGGTCTCAGAATGCTGAATATCCTCTGCAAAAGTGCTCTTGTAAACGTACAAAGGGGAAGTGCTTAAATCTCCATAGACAACTCCCAAGCTCTGATAAGCCAAAGTTAACACTGTCTTCCACGAATTCCACTGTAAAACATCATAGGAGGAGATAAGAATGAATTATCAGAAAGCTGAGATTTTTAAAGAGGGTCCTACAACACCCAGATTGCCATTTGTCTTACCTTGATTGGATTTTTGGATATCACAGACTCCGGATCCATGCTGGGTTGTCTCAGAATTACAGAACAAACATTTCTTCAGCTACTTAAAGCAGAATGAAGAAAACCATAAAGATTAAAACCCGCCCCAGTTCAAACAAGTCTAAGAAAAACAAAATTTTGGCATAAAGGTAGTAGCTTTGGCAACACCACTTTTGTTTTATTTATCTTCTCTCAATATAAAACAAGAGTGGGTGGCTGAGGCACAAATGCAGACAAAAGAAGAACAAACACGAAACACGACCAAAGGATTTAGAGAAGAGTGCTGTGACGAGGAAGAGTTGTTGAAATGGGAGCTTTGGATTAGAATAATAAAGTGAGTGATGGCGTGTGAGAGAGAAGGAGGAGAAAGAGGAAGGGTGTGTTATTTAGTGAATGGCGGTGAAAGTTTGGTTCTTTTACTTGCGTTGGCTAATGGCTCAGATTCTTGACGGAATATATATTTGGTGAGGACATGATACGTTTGTTATCCACAAGTAGCTGTACTGAAAAGAGAAATAGATTGTTGGCGACAGATGAGTTGGGACTTGGGATAGTAGAGAGAGAGTGAGAGAGAGTTCTCAATTCCAACGGAGCATGCACTACTAAGGCAAATCTTTTCAAGAAAAATTGCTTATATAAAAAACAGTCAAAGCTCAAACACCATTAGTTGCATTTAAATGTTGTATTTAAATTTTAGTAACGATAGCGGCGTTTAATTTTGATTAAGTTAATTTTATTTATTGTATACTCAATATGAATCAAATGAATAAGCACGTCAATTAAATTATATATAATTAAGACCTCCTTTAATTGATAAAAATTTATATAAAAAATATAATTTATTAAAAAATAAAGAATGATTATATCATTTAGTTGACTATTATCTAAAAAATTGGAGAGAAATAGGACTTTCCAAATAATATTACTTCTTACAAAATATAAAAAATTATTTATTCACCCCCAAATAGAAAAAATAATGTATTTTTAATGAAATAAAAATATAAAATTATTATCATACAATTTAAATAATATCAAAAATATTCTTTTATTTCATGATCATTTTTTAATAGCAAATTGTTTAATAATAAGAATGTATTTTAATCATTTCGATAATACTTTTTAAAAAGTTCATTGTCAAACCAAACACCATTGATAAATGCTCCAATCTTCAGTGATTGAGTGCAATGGTTAGAAATCACTTACACAAAAGTTTAAGCAATGACTACTGTTAAAGTCTCCCTGATGATCAAATTAGAAAGAATTCAAGTAAAAGTAAAATATTCAATTTTCATGCATGTAACTCATATTTTACTATTTATTATTGTGCATATAGATAAAAAAAAAAAAAGGATCTTCTACTTGCTTAAGGCCCTCAATTGCGCCTTAAGTATTTTGTTCGGGTTTTGGCTTTATACGTATCTGTTGGGATGATTATGGTACAAAGCAGATTCACAGCTAAAGTAAAATTGAGAAGAATGAAGATAAACTGGACACAGATATTTTA
>JANHAO010022146.1:0-12289 GCA_026873985.1 Saraca asoca
AAGGAAAATAATACCAAATCATCTAAAAAATAGGAAACCTAAATATACACCATAATTAAAATATTAAGATCCCTAAAAAATAGTAGCAATATCTTCTTAGAAAATAGTAACAATATCTCTAACAGCTACAATATATCCAATAGAAAAAAATTGGATTTTTGACATTTCAAATAAATTGTTACCGACAACCCTTTATAATAATAATTCTACAGTGAAATTTAACTTCTTTATCAACAAGAACTTATTAAGTAAAACATATGTCATGCACTCAATTTTAATAGAGAAAGTAATAATAATACTAATAATGTAAAATTTGAGATATTAACATTGAATTGATGTTTAAAAAAAAAAAACCTTTCAAAACTAATTATTTAATGTCACTTTAATATTTCAAATATCAATTTCTTGATTTACTCTTAATTTATTATATGATTTCAATTGTCTATCACACTCTTGATTATTTATATATATTCCTAATTACTCTCAAATACTATCACTTGTTTTTCTCACAGAATTCTTTATAATGGCTTTCGCCTCTTTTATTTTTTCTTGTTCATTTTTCTTTCTCCATACACTTGTAGCATTTTTATGGTATTGTAAATATTCATATTATTAAAGACAAAATGAACGGGCTCATGTCAATTGAGATTAGAGAAGATTGAATTTCTTCACAGACTTCTTGTATTCGCCTACTACACAAGGGAGGCAAGTGTATTTTTCAGATATAGAGTTAAAAAAGAAAGTGAGTTATATTTATGAAAATATAAAAGTTCAAATATAATTAGACTAGACCACTTTATGATGCCTTTAGCCTCTTTTTTTTTTTTTTTTAGTAAAAAGGAAAGTGAATTTATATTTATGAAAATACAAAAATTCAAGTATAATTAGACTAAACTCAATAAAGATTAATATAATTTACACTATTAAAAAATCATATATCAATTCTCATCATCTTGAGGAACAGTTCAACTACCTACAAAGAAAGCATCAAATTGCTCAAAGGCAATCGATTAATCTACAGCAAAACTGAGCCAAATAAATGCAGCAAGTCTTTAGGTAGATATCGAATATGAACCACAAAAAGAAATGAGTAAGATGGAAAGATATCACATTTTCAAGCTTTCTTCAGATCACAAAGTACTAAATTTCATAAAACTGCTTTCAACCTCATTACTAGATCAGCTAGTAGGGACCACGCTATCACATTGAGTTATCAAACTCCTGCACGGAAGACTTATTTGGAGGATCTGTGTATGCCAGATGTGTAATTCATCGGCTGTCGTTTACAGCTTTTATAAGAGGAAGATATTGTACATTAATCTCCATCTTCTTGAGCATGAAATTTACAATTGCTTGATCATCAATGTTCGTCTCTGACTCCAATAGTTTCTTGTCCTCAGACCTAAACATGAAGTCAATGTTTCAGATTTCAGACAATAATACTTGATTACTAAAGTAGCGTTTACCAGTACAAAGCAGTGTTTCAGAATCCAGAATTGTGCCAAACTAGAGTTCTTAGTGTTTTTGACATCACAAGGTAAGCTATGGTGCGCCAGTATAAAAAGTTTTACATTAGACAATGAGTTTTTCAAGGAGGAGGACAAAATTTGAGTGACACTTACAGGGAAAAATATATATATTGCCCCCTGAACTATAATCGAGTAACTTGATTGGTACACAAACTTCAAAAAGTTACACTAAATCCCCTGAAATTTCCAAATACATGGAAATGTTAGGAGTTTTGTTAATATGTACAGCAAGTTGATTATGTGAGAAAAACATACTATTAGAAGTGTAGCTTTGGCAAATTTTTCAGTTGGTTTGTCGCCAAAATTCACATACTCAATTTGCACTCCAGCTCAAAATGCACTCTAACAATCCCTCTTAAATTTCTCCTTGCTTGCTTGTATTTTCTTGAATCAAACCCAGTCTATAATAATTTATGTTTCTGATCCCTCGTCTTGGTGAGGTAAAGTAGAACTGCAGATGCAAAATGAGAGGGACAAACACGTGACCTTCACATGATGTCAAGCTAAACTTCAGGGGGTTTATGGGAGGTATTATGTATTCTTCCCAAAAAAATAAAAAAAGAAATGATCATGTGCTGCAAGCCTGCAATACCTAGGTGTTGGTGCCGATCTATATCAATTATGTCATGATCCACGAAGTAAATTTAGAGTACCAAGTAGAAATGGTGTCATCATTGAGCTACAAATGTCATAGATTTCTTTAAAATTTCCATTCAACTTCTAGTTACTTGCATCATTTATGAGTTGAATTGTTAAAACAATCAACTTCGCATATGAAAAATGACCAACCTTACACTTTCATCTGCCTGTTGCATTGCCCTTTGAATGTTAGGGTCTACATGCTGTTGTTGGGTGCTCCGAGCAAGGCGATATAGGGCATCCCGGTAGCAAATACGGGTTCTCTGAGTTAACTGATCATGTGAATAGAAAAAATTTAGAAAAATAAGATTTTGCATTCAATCAGCTGTCAGCTAGAATTAAGTCCTCCTTCAATCACTTCACCTGTGCAATTATTATCTCAAGATCTAGTAGCACAGAATTTTCAAGTGACAACTGCTCATTGATGGCTTCATCCCTGGTGTTCTGCTCAAAGGGGCTCAAGCCTTTGGCTCGTGATTCCTTAAACAGAAATTAAAATGAAAAGGTTACAATGTGAACCTCAAAAGCAGATCAGCATTGGTTTTCATATTTATATCTAGATGTAACCTAAGAAATATTAATATAAATACAAAATGTGAACACAGAAAATATAGAGGGACAAAAGAAGAGAGATGACATAATGACCAGTCCAGTCACTACCATATTATAGTACTTGAACCTTCAAATTTCTCAAAATAAAATCCTTTATAACATAGAGGGAGTAGTGCGCTTTAGTACGAAACAATTCCACAATGACAGAACCAAAGAAAAAATTCTCGCTGAAAGGGAAAATGTCCCAGGAAAATAATAATGTTCATTGTGTGATGTTGAAATTACATGAACTACTTTAAAGGAGAACATTGAAATTACAAACATGAAAGTAGTATTACACATAAATGGATATTATAGCTTTAGACAGTAATACACATTAAAGAAAATAATAGCTTTATCCTTTACACTTGATGATAGAACAGCCACTAAATAAAACTAGCAGATTCGGTGCATATAAATAATAGTGACAACATAAATATATCAAAAAAATTAAGTATGCTCAAAATGCTGACAACCTGTCAAGTAAGAGCAATTCAGAATTTCTATCCTTCAATTATATTAATGGACAAAACATCTCTCAAGCTACAACTACTATACAGAAAGCAATTCTCACCTCCACATCATGTGCTCCTTTAGACTTTAAGCTGCATGGAACAATCATTGAAGCCACAATATCTTGCTGCAATCTGCCTGATGGAAAACAAAGCAATTTGAGATATCTTGTCTTCTATGTGATAGATTTTGTTTAAAATTCTGGTTTACACTTAAGTGATACTGGAAATGAAAGATTACCAGATGTCTTCTTGCACTGGGGTCCAGAAGTTGGATTTTCAAAATTTGGATATGTATCAACTATAGAGTTCCTGTATTAAGTGAAACAAGACAGTTATTTAAAAGAGAGTACCTATATGGTAAGTCAGTGGACACTAGATGGCTCTGTCACAACTCATGACAATTATGTAGTGCAACAAAAACAAGATGAAAGAAAGACTTCAAATTGCAGAATTATCAAAGAAAATGGTAGCTCTTACCATCCTATTACAAGTTCATGCTTATGGACTTCTGAAACCAGTAAGTATGACTGTTTTAGTCTGTATTGGCCCCACTAAAAATGATAATTATGTACAAAATTGCAATGCAAGAACACCACAGAGCAATTCAATTTGCACCATACTTCCTACAAATGTGAAGCATAATAATGCCAGGTTAATGCATTTCAGAAGCTACAAAACCAAGTATATTAATCCCAGAGGTTAGGCGTTTACAAGAAATTGTCATCTGTCGGATCAAATTTCGATAGATCTTGAAGCCGGTAGTTTGGCTGATCACAATAAAGTGCTGTCTGTTGAAAATTTTGCTCAGGCAATTCTCTACATACACTTGAACTGCTAGACTGGTCTTTATCATGAAGACAAGATTCAAGCCCGATTTCATTATCGAAACTTTCATCATCAAAATCGAACTCTACCTCTGTTGGATTTGTGTCCACTAAAAAGTTTTTAGGTGAACTAACAACTTCAGATGCAGATATTTCCCACTTTGACCAACTGTCTAGTGAAGGAAGCCTATCTGCTGTATCTTGATGTTTGGGGACAAGAAGATCATTAATGCCACTTCCATAGTACCAACCCATGTCTTAAATTCTGTACAGTGTTCAAAACATATGAGAAGCATAAGATTAAATATGAAATAACTCTTGTAACTAAAATTCTGCAGAAATTGAAGTCTCATACAGAAGAAAAATGCTAATTCATTAACATCATAGTTTCAAATTGCAGTCTGCAATAGCATTATATTCCACAATATCGCTATTGTGCTAGATTCTGATACCGCAATTTTGTCCATTACCAAAATTGTGATTAATATCAAAGAGATTCTCCTAAAATTCAAGGTTCCTTCAATATGCTACTTACGTGAAATCTTGCATAATTCTTCAGCACTTAACTTAGTTGCATCCATCCGACCAATACTGTGTTCTTTTAATTTAATAATGGAAACCTTACTTTCTTTGTCTTCACAATCTTTTTCCACTCACCCAAACAAACTTTACATGAGCCCTAAATTTATCAGTACGGCAAAGGCAAATGTAAAAATAAAAAAAAATAAATATCACAAATTAACAGAACACAAAACCACAGACTCGCATATCAATTCCATTCACAATAAATCAAAACTTCTTAAAAATTTCCAGACAAAATTTCTACCGACAGAATCATCATACTCATCAACATATGAGCAACCTACCTGATGATGAAGTATTTGCCAAAACAAAGCACCCAGATTCTGATTGAGCAAACAAAGCAACCCAAGCAGAGAGGACCCTGAGAAATGAATTTAAGTTCAACACAATACAGGATACTTTATAATGTTGAGGCAGCTTATAAAAAGGGATAAATATAAGATGACAGCTACTGTGATTTACTCACTATCACAGTTCACTTTCCTCCACAAATTGATACATAGAATACTGGCTAACCAGTTAACCGATTTAGGTCTTTTTCTCTTTTGTTTTAAAGCTTTTTACATCCCAATGAGTAAATTAATTAACTGTCAGCACTCTTAAAAATATTTTTAATTTTATTATATTATCGAAATTATAACATTATTTTTTATATTAAATAAAAATCAGATATTTTAACATAATAATTAAATAAATATTGAATTTTAGAGATATTTTTTATTTATTAAAATATAAAAAATAATATTATTAAAATTTTCAATATTTCTAAATGATTAGAAATATTTTCCTCATCTTAATACTAACTTCTTCTGATAATCGAATTTGTTTTTTTTTTTATTTTATCATAAACCAAATATATTAAAGTTTGGTCATGCCAAAGAAAAAAATACTGGAGAATAAATTTTCAGCAACTTTTTTAAATACATATAAATAAGTGTTTACAAGTGCAGCATATAATGTATAATTTTACTTTTTGAATAATGTTATATTAACTTTTTTTAGAAATTATTATTTATTTTATAGTTTGCAAAAGTTAAATTAATGTGTGTTTTGTATAGAGATTAAACATATTTTTCAAAAAACAATTATAATTTTTTAGAAAATTTTCATACTTATCGCACCTGAATTTTGTATAAAAATTATATATTATATAACAATTAAATGAAAATTTTATTTTTTTTATGAAAAAAATCATTGCAAAAATCTTATGAAAGGAAAACTTATGACCAGTTGGATGAAAAATAATAACAACTCATAATTGATCATTGATTTTTAGGTCATTAATGACGTTAAGATATATATTTTTATTTCAAATTTTTGTCTTGGAAAATTGGTGGTTATATATAGAGTGGCTATATATATAGAAAGAGAGAGAGGGAGGGAGAGAGAGAGAGAGTGGCAGTTTCCTATTTTAGGTGAATAAGCAACTGTCATTCTGTCATGCAAGCCTGATCCTATAAATTTGTAGGGAAAGAAAAGGGCAAAATGGTCATGACGGAAAGGAACTTGATGAGTTTGTGGCTGAGAATTGCAGCTGAGATTAGTGGTTTAAAAGGGCTGAGATAAGCAACTGTGAGTCATTCTGTCATGCAAGCCTGATCCTATAAATTTGTAGGAAAAGAAAAGGGCAAAATGGTCATGACGGAAAGGAACTTGATAAGTTTGTGGCTGAGAATTGCAGCTGAGATTAGTGGTTTAAAAGGGCTGAGAAACTAGTAACACACACGCAAGGAAGAATTTTATTTTTTTTATATATCTGATTTTTCATAAATCAATGAAAATGGTAAATACAATAATAAAAATATAATTTTCACACATATTATCATATCTATTATTCCATCTTTCTCGTCAGATTAACATAAATCAATTTTATGCTTTTCATTACTTTACTATCATCATGCATGACTTTTTAAGATATATGCATTATTTTCACCTGTTTTTAATAAGTATATTTTATTTTTTAAATTTAAGAGAGTAATTCAGAGCTCCCTAAGCAACTTTACTCTACTTGATACCAAAGTCTTGTGAAGAGAAAAATAGATATTTGCTTGAGTGCATCAGATTTACTGTAAAGTAGCGAGAATATGTTAAGGGTATTGTAATGGAGGTAAAAAACTTAGGATCATTTTTCTTATATTTTAATTGTGCGTTGGTCAACGTCAGTATGCTGCGTTGGTAAGCCTTAAAAGCTACATTAGTCAACTGTTTATTGAAGCTGAGAGGGTGTGTTTAGGTGGTCCTGTGGTGTTGGGTGGTCCTATGCTTAGCGTGGTCCCATACAACCAAATCTAGGAAAAAATTTTAAGTGAGTAAACCAAAATTATAGTATTTGAAGACACCTCTACAATAACAATGATACGCTTAATTAGAAAACTATCCTCCAAGAACAAGGAACTAATACCTTCTTGTCAAGAGTCTAGCTTAGAAAATCCTAAACAAGTCAATCAAGATATAATAAATAGTCAAGAATTAGTAGTTTCAAACATAAAAAAAAATTACGTAATTGGAATATCTCTAGAGTACATACGCAAGAAATATATAAAATAGGAACCTTTGATGCTTTTCAAGATTACATTATCAAAATTTGTGAACAAAATTTAAGTATTTATAAAACTTATAACACAATATATCTGTTGTCAGAACACTTAATAAATCAACATAAGAAACATTATAATTATTTACATATAGAATTAATTTAAGTAGCAGCAAAACCACTTCATAGACTAGGAATAGATACCCCAATACTAATAGTTTTAAGAGATACATGAGCAACCTCTTTCAAAAATTCAATATTAGCCTACTCACAAACAAACCTTCATAATGATCTAGTATATTTTAATTATTTTTCAAATTATATCGTATCTATAAATGATCCAAGAATTAAAGAATTTTTAAGTTTGATTATCAAAACAAAAGATAGAATCTGGGTAGAAGGAACCAAATACGTAAATATCATATTTAGAATTTACTACAAAGTTTTAAAAATCAATGTCAATATTAAAGTATTAAAAGCTTCTCCAAAAGGTGAAACCTTACTTATAGAAGCTAATACCCAAAATTCTTCAATACTAACGCCAAAACTCCTTAAACATGATCAAATATATTTTATAGAAAAATAGAATTTACCAGAAATAACACCTCAAAAATTAATAGAAAGTTCAATAATTAATCAAATAATCGAAAACTCAGCAGGAGATGTAATGTTAAAATTCCAAAAAATTCCAAGATTTGAAAATTATAATTTGAAAATTTCCTCAAAAACTTATGAAGATTCAACATCTATATTAGATATAGACCCATGGAAACATATAGATATAGAATCAAGAGAACCTCAAATAAAAATTCGTGGAATAAATTATAGTGAAAATATTCCAGAACCTCAATATAAAGTAGATTATGCCTCAATAAGAGAATCAACTTCACCTACATATTCGAAAATGCAAAATTAACTCAATAAAAGACACTTTGTAATCAATCATGAGTTGCTTCAAAACCATTATACTACCCTAGAAAATCAAGAAAAAAGAAATTGGTATATTTCAAAATTTCCCTAAGAATTTAGAAAAATTTTAAAGGATAAATATTTAGAAACTATAGAAAAAGAATAAAAATATATATTTCTTCAATTGGTTAGAAAGCTTTTGTGTGGAAAAAGAGATAGAAAATCCTTTTGTCAAAACTACTAAAAGAGATATACAAATATTACTTCAAAAGTTAAAAGAATTAGAACAAAATAAAAAAGCCAAAATAAGCAACTTTGAAAAGTCAACAATTAGCCAAAAGGACACGATACATCACGAAAGATCTTGCATGCAGATGGAAAAAGAAAAGAAAACATGCAAAAAGAGTGGTCTTCAACTAAAACCATCAAAAGCCAATAAGACCCCTCCAAGTGAAACTAGTCTAACACCTAAAGTAACAAATTATAAGCCTAAAGAAGAAATTTTCAACAAACAAATAAATGAATCCCATGCACAAGTAAAATCAAGCTGCCAAAATAATAAATCCATACAAACAACTCTTCAAAATAATGACACATGTCTTTTCCCTAAGTCTATCAAAATTAATAAAGATTAAGAAAATGACAAGTTACCAAACAAACTAGAACTAATAACTATACACCAAAGCAAAGAGTCTTGCATACAAGACATAGAGGAAAACAATCTTCAACTCAAAAGGAAAGATAAAGATCATGATTCAGTAACAATCTTCATTCCACCAAAAGACAAAAAAGAGATACTAGAAGAAAGCTCAAAGAGGAGTGATGAAAAACATAGGAAAAATTTATGCTATGAACTTGTATTATTCAATAATAGTACATCTTCAAAAAAATTTAATTTTTACAAATTCCCTCAATATGTTACCAAAGTCAAAACAACAATGACAAATTTCTTTAAATAAAATAATTATAGGAAATCATTCTCCTTTAGAAAAACTAAAAGTAATTCACTCTGACTGTTCAATAATTACTTCACCCTTCAAAATAAGATTACTTGAAAAAGAATGCCAAGATAATATAAATCTCAAACAAATAAGAAATATTCAACATCAAAATAATTACTCAAATCTAATTCTCCATACAATATCTACGCAATTAGATAACGTAGAAAACTTTATAAATAATATATCAAATAATATATCCCTCCAAATTCTCGAAAATTCTAAAAATAAATCAAAATTCGAACAACCAATATTCAAGCCCTTTTCAATGACTCAAGAAGAACTAAGAAATACAAAACTGCGGAAAACAAATGATAATGAAGAAATATTAAAAGAAATCAATATAAAACTACAAAACTTAACTCTTAATGAAAATTCTTCAAGAGATCATGGAAAAACTTCTAAAAATATTAATACTTTTTCAAAAGATGAAAATTTAAATCAACTAGAAACTCAATTTTTAGAAATTAATAAAATGCACGGATTGAATATCCTTCAAAACAAGGACAAAGATTAAATCAAAATTATTATACTAGAAATTATTACTCAAGACCCACTCCTCTAGATATTCAATATGAAGAAAGAAATCAATTCTGGAAAAATTCCTATAATAGCCACGGAGTTCATGAATGAAATATAGACAGAGAAAGTGAATATGAAATTATCAATATATTAAAAAAATATTACTATGACAGCAACAGTCTACAAAATTCAAGAAAATAATGAAACTCAAACAGCTAATTTAATTATAGCTGATTTCTCAAGTTAATTAAAAGGTTGGTGAGATTACTATATTATTGGCCATAAAAGAAATTAAGTTTTCAATATGATTAAACCAAAAATAATAAATGGACAAGTAGTGAAAAAACCCAACATAGTTAACATATTAATAGAAGCAATAACAAAATTTTTATAGGAGATCCTTCCCAAATTCAAGAAAGAGCCTCTGAAGTCTTGTTAAATCTCAAATGTCCAACTTTAACAGACTTTAGATGGTATAAAGATGTATTTCTATTAAGAATTTTTACAAGACCTGACTGTAATTTAGCCTATTGGAAAGAGAAGTTCGTAGCAAGACTTCCCAACTAATTTGCTAAAAAGCTAAGAAATAATTTGCATTAAGAATTTAACGGAAATATTCCTTGAATGGAATTAACTTATGGCCAATTAATTAATGTTATAAATCAAGAAGGATTAGCTTTATGTACTAACTTAAAGCTAAAAGTTAGAATAAAAAATGAAAATAAAATCAATAAAAAGGAATTAGGAATATTCTGTCAACAATATGGTTATGAGTCTATACAAAAAGCCCTATCCATTAAAAAAAAGAAAAAAAATTAAAAGCTAGTACAATAATATCTAGACCATCAAAAAGATTTAGCTATAAAACTATTCCAGAAAATCAAGAGAATCCAAAAGAAACTAGGAATCATCTAAGAATCTCAAAAATAGATAAATAATAGTATGTTACAAATGTGAACAATTTGGTCATTACAGTAGAAATTGTAAAATAAAGCAAAAAATCAATAACTTGAATGTCAATAATGAGTTAAAACTTCAATTACAAAACCTCTTAATAAATTCTGAATCTGAGTCAGAAGAATCACAAGAAGAGGAACACATTTATCAAAATCAAGAGGATTCTAACGTTAAAGAAAATGATATTTTAAAAAATAATTGTTTACAAAATTGTGAAAAAATATGTCTATGTTCTCCGGCATCTTCTCCAACAATTAATATCCTTTCCAAAAACTTTTTCTAAGATTCTTATTATGTCCTTTCAATATTTTCCTATAAATAGGACCATGCATTGCATAAGAATTTCAAAATCATATTTTGCATTACTTTGCTCTTTAGAATGAAGAAATTAATATGTTTAAATGTAAATAACGGATAATTTTACATAAATTTTTATCCAAAAATACTAAATATTTAAGGAAAAGTGAACTCACGTGTAAAATAAATATGAAAATAACACACCTTCTACTGAAGAATGTGAGATCTAAATGTGGCTCAATTTTTAATTTTTTTTTGAAAATGTGTGAATGAAACTGAGAAATAGAATGTGAGAATAACATGTTTGATATAATAATGAATTCATACATATTGCATTGGTCTCTTTTAGAGATAGCAATGGCTCAGAGCATGACCAAGCTTTCCATGCTTCATCCTTGTCCCCACATGCGAGGTACCCCCATCTCCACAATTAGTAGTGTTTCGGTGCCTTACATAGAAAATCGAAAAAATAAAAAAATTTAAAATTTAAAAACTTTAAATTCATATATAATTAATAAAATATTATTAAATTTAAAATCACACATAATAATATAAGATAAGTCTGAAATTACACAAAATTTATTCTAATAATCTCAATGTAAAAAAAAAAAAGAAGAAGTAATCTAAAAGGAAATAGTCAATTTTTTAATATATTTTTCATAATTAAATTATTAAAAAGATCAACAATAATATATACATATGTATTAGTTCATAAGAGCAAAATTATAATTTTATATTCTTCAAACTCTGTGGGACAAACTAGTTAATACTGTTATATCTCTAAAATTTACATTGGGTTAAAATTTTATCTGTAACTTATAAAAATCTATATGATATCTATACCCTAATCAGAAAAAAAAAATCCATTAGACGAGCCTTGAATCTAAAATTTTGTCATTCCAACCTCTTTTAACCAATTCAATTATTTTGACATCCTATAACTCATGTCGTCAAACCAAAAAAATTTGAACCCCCCCCTCTCTCTCTCTCTCTATATATACAGTAAAAACTTCTATAAATTAAAAATATTAGGACCGTAAAATTTTATTAATTTAGAGAGGTATTAATTAATCAATAAATTAATAATTAATTAATTTAAAGAGTATTTTCTCAATTCAGAAAATATAAATTTTATTGAAAATCCTATCAAAGATGAAGCTGATGATGATTCAGTGCCTTTGAAAACAATAATGTGAAAGGAAGCACTCATAGCGGCAACAACTCTTCACAATTTTTTATTACAATTTGAGATCACGACACTGGAATTTTTGAATGCAATGAGAAAAGTTAAAGATGAAATCCACCTAAATTTAAATTTCATGAAAAAATAAACAACAATAGATTCATATTTTACTAAATTGTCCTAGTTATGTTTGTAATTTTAGAGAATTAT
>JANHAO010022147.1:0-12292 GCA_026873985.1 Saraca asoca
AACTAAACTAACAAAACTAAGGGAAAACTGAAACAAAAACTACAAATTAGTAACTATTTAAGAGGTGAAAGTCATTATTTTTACAGGTACATTTTCTACTTATCACTAATTAAGAGGTGATAATTAACATATTTATAGACATTTTACTCATTTATCAGATAGTAACTATAATGAAGTCAAACTAAACATTTTACAACAAGGAGATAATCCTTAAGATTATATGATATTTTCATATGAATGTCATAGTGTCATGCCCCAAATTTCGATACATGATTGGTGTAGAAAGTCACTAATAGGTAATTCCTTACAAGCCTAAATCATGTAGTAGCATTACTAGTACTACACATCTCCTATATGGAGAGTGGTTAACCCTTGGAAACGATGTAGGACAAGGTAGTAAATTTTAAAAAATACTGACACATTTATTAAATATTTTATCATATTTTTGACAAAAATTTGGTAGAGTTTCCTTTATTTTCCAAACCCTGGGTACGAGGCCAATATAATAGCTAAGGGCTACACACCCTACATATAACCTATACATTCAGACAAAATGTAGCACAAGCTTAGATATCACAATATACGCAAATTGCTGGGCGATAATTATATAAATACATGGACTACTTGACCTAACCAATTGCGAAAATACTACCAATAGCATGTATTCATACTTTGTAAAAGAAGTCTACCCAATCAAGGAGTAGACTCAGGTCCAGATGGATGAGGATGAGCAGCAGGAGTGGCCTTAGGCTCTAAAAACATAAAAGAAAATAAAGTGAGTTTCTTAAAAACCAGTCAGTGAATAATCCTCCAATTAACTAATGGTTAATTTATAAATCATGTTTAAATGCCATGTTGTATAACATATATATAAATAAATATAAACATCAGCTTGTAAACATATTACAAAATTGAAAGTTTTAGTTCATTAAAGAAATCAAATTCAATAAATGTACTAGTCATCAAGTCAAAATAAGAAATAAAGTACAATATTTTAGCAAATTACTCATCAAACTATTCAACAAAGAAATCACTAAAATCTTTCTTCTTTTTCAAGCAATCAAATGATAGGAGAAATTCAAATTTTCAATACACAATTGAAATCTAATGGATAATTCCTAGAGGCAACCTTACCTAATAAATATCAATCATCGTCATTCACCTTAGGCTTCTAATAGATATTCTCCTCTTATTCCTCCAACAGATATAATTCTATTCACAAGTGCACTTGAAGTTTCTCCTAAGGAATTTCCACAAGTTCCAAATTTCAAGTTCTTTTTCAAGAAAGTTCAATACCAGGATTTTTCAATAAAATAAAACTCATTCATAAGCAATAAAGATCAATTTCTTTGCATCTCACATATATTGTACTATGCAATCATTCAACAGGTCTAAATGGCATTTTGCCAAACTTTTACAATTTCATTTCCAATAATTCACAATATTCATATATAGCTTATATGGAACAATGTTCCCAATCCATGATACTTTACAAAATGCTTCAAAAACAATTTCACTTCTAATAAGCGTAAAAACAACTCGAAATATCAAGATAGCAACATTAGGTTCTAAAATGTAAAGAAAAATAATCAAACTTACTTTTTAATGTAAAGAACTAGTAATATATATATATATATATAAGAGGAAATAATTTTTTTAATAATAACTAAGAAGAGGGAGTAATTATCCACTTACTTCTAGATAGCAAAACAACTTCCAATTTTTTTCCTTAGATCATAACTAGATCACTAAAACCTAATAACCAAAATTCATTAACCACCTTTTTCAATTAGTTTCAAATTTAAAATAAGATTTCTCAAATTACTCAAATCTAAGAAAATCAAGTTATGATAAAGTAAAAATTTAAGACTTTTTAATTTTTAGAAGAACACTGTCAGCTGAGGGGAACCAGTCTTATGGCAGTCTCCAATCGCTGGTAGTAGTTGATTGTCAATAGCCTTGAACAGCCAAGTTTTGGTCAAAAAAGCAGAGTTAGAGATCAGCTGAAATATCAAGGCTTATGATCGGCAAAGGCTTGCTATTACAAAAAAAATGGTGATATGAGGAAGAGCTTGGCCAAAGAAAGCTTGACTGCGAAGAAGCTACACTTTCTGGTCAACCAACCATGGCAAGCCAGTTGGCTTCAATGGCAAGGCCTCCATAAGTTTGGCAATCATAACAATAGTAGCAATAACCAAACAACACAGTTTGATCAGCCAAAGGAGGAAAATGGTGGATGTTGGCCAAAGATGAGCTGCACAATGACAATTCAAGATGCAGGATAAGGACAGTCTGGGGAAGAAGTTAAGACTAGAAGAATGAAGTAGGAGTTGACCATTTGAAGTTAACACTGTGACCGGAAGGAAGGGAAGTTGCCATGATCAAAGGAGACATAGAGGACAACAAACTGATCAACAGGAGCAAAAATAGCCAATATTGAGCTAGAATCAAAGCTAAGCAGAGACATCGGAGTTAAGACAAAACAACCAAAGCTATTGGAACTATAAGAAGAAGAAAAAGAAAAAGAACCGAGAATAGGGGAGTTTGAGGTGAGAAAGGAAGAAGGGTTCAACGCTAGGAAAAAGAAAAGAAAAAAGAAGAAAAAAGGAAAAATTACCTTTTAACCACAAAATAAAATTAAAACACTCATTATAATACATTTATTTACGCTATTTCTCATTGGAAAAAAAATATGTTAGACTATAAATCATGTACATTTAACACATAATTTCACAAATTATTACTAGCTTAATTTATTTATTAAAGTGTTACGAATTTTCCCCCTCAAAAGAATTTGCCTTCAAATTCTATATGCAAGATTAAGTAGGAACAAAACAAAATACTTAATTAAATATAGAAGGTATAGCTCTAATGATATTAGAATAGAAGGCTCATACCGATAAGCCTATTAAAAAATATAGGGATATTTATCTATTATGGTTAGTTCGGTTTCCTAAGTCTTCTATTCTTTCCCATGGTTTTCCCATAGGACTTTCATGAAAAGATATTTCTTGGAGCAAAATTTTCTGATTTGTCAGTTAATAATTGCTATAAGACACTCCTCATAGGTTAGATGACCATCCAATTCAATTAAGATTTGTGGAAGGATGTGAGATGGATCCAAGACATATTTTTTTAACATGGACATATGAAAAACAGGATGAATGCTCTCTAACTCTAGAGGTAGATTTATCTTACTTTTTTCACTAAGGGAAATAGGCCCATATATTGGGGACTTAGCTTTCCCTTCTTACTAAATCTCATCACTCCTTTCATAGGCGATATTTTCAAGAATACTTTGTCACCCACTTGGAATTTCGAATTCCTTCTTCTCTTGTCTGCATATGACTTTTGACAACTCTGAGCAATTATTAATTTTTCTTTGATGATCTTGACTTTCTCATTTGCATCTTGAACCAAATCTGGGCCTAACAACTTTGTTTTGTCTACCTCATATCACCCAATGGGAGATCTACATTTCCTTTCATATAATACTTCAAAAGAAGCCATTTGAATTGAAGAATGATAACTGTTATTATAGGTGAATTCAATCAAAGACAGATATCGCTCCCAATTACCCTTAAATTCTAACATACAAGCTTGAACCATGTCTTCTAGAACTTGAATTATTCTCTTAGATTACCCATATGTTTAAGGGTGGAAGACTGTGCTAAAATGGATTTATGAACCCAAGGCTTCTTGGAAAAATCTCCAAAATCATGTAGTGAACTGGGCATCCCAATTTGATATGATAAATAATGGAACATTGTGAAGAGATACTATTTGATCTAGGTATAACTAAGCATACTGAGAAGCTAAATAGGCAGTCTTTACTTGAAGAAAATGGGCACTCTTTGTCAAACAATCCACAATTACCCATATAAAATCATAGCCCTTTGGTGTTCTTGGCAGTTCAATAAGAAAATCCATAGTAACTCTTTCCTAGTTCGACTCAGGAATTTCCAAATTCTGGTATAAGCCTGTAGGTCTTTGGTGTTTAGCTCTAACTTGCTGACGTATGAGACATCGGGAGACAAAATCGACTATGTCACATTTCATTCCATCCTACCAATAACTTGTTTTCAAATCTTGGTATATCTTGTTACTGCCTGGATGTATAGCATAAGATGAAGAGTGGGTCATATGCATAAGTTGCTATTGCAATTTATCAATATTAGGCACCCATATCCGACCATGATAAGTTAAGACTCCTTGTTCATCTCTTACTAAACTTGAAACTGGTTCTTTCTCCATTCTATCAAGCAACCTATTTGCATTCACAACTTGAACCTATGTGGCTACAATTTGATCAACAAATTGAAACTATATCTACATGTGTACTAGAAATATTCCAGGCTTTGATATTTGCAATTAGGTTCCACAAGCTTCCACCTTATGTAACTCTCAAATGATTAGCCTCCTTTGCACATCAATATAAGTGAAACTCCTTACAAACTTTCTACTTAATGCAGGATAGAACAATCATAGTCCTTTATAAGTTTCATCTATCGATGTTGCCTCAGGTTCAAGTCTTTCTGCTAAAAAATATACTTCAAACTCTTGTGATCAATGTAGATCTCACATGTCTTTTCATAAAGATAATGGCACCAAATCTTTAATGCAAACACCACCATGACCATCTTTAAATTATAGGTAGGGTAATTCTACTCATGATTCTTAAGTTGATATGATGCATAAGCTATAACTTTGTCATGCTATATTAAAACACCTAAAGGCATCACAATAAACTATATAGCTATCGCCACTCATAGGTAATGCTAGCACTAGTGCCATTGTCAAATACTCTTTAAGTCATTGAAAACTTGCTTCACATGAATCAGACCACACAAATTTGCATGTTTCTAAGCCAACTTGGTCAAGGGGCTAAAATTTAAGAGAAATCCTTCACAAAATAGTGATAATATCCAACTAAACCCAAAAAGCTACAAATTTCAATCAGTGAGGTGGGTTTAGGCCAATTTTGAATCTCTTCCACTTTCTTGGGATCTACACTGATACCTTTCTTGGAAATCACGTCCCAGAAAAGTCACACTAGACAACCATAACTCACACTTCAAAATTTGACATACAACTGATGTTCTTTAAGAGTTTGCAAAACCCTTCTGAGATGCTGCTCATGTTCTTGGTCACTACAGGAATATACCAAGATATCATCAATAAACATAATTGCAAATCGATTGAGGAAAGTTTGGAAAACCTTGTTCATCATATCCATAGAAGCTGCAGGAGCATTTTTCAATCCAAAAGACATCATAAAAATTCATAGTGATCATACCGAGTGCGAAAAGTAATTTTTGAAATGTCTTCCTTTCAGATTCATAACTGATGATAGCCTTAACACAAATCAATCTTGGAAAAAGTATTGGGCACCTTGAAGTTGATCAAATAAGTCATCAATTCTGTACAAAGGATATTTGTTTTTCACTGTTACTTTATTTAATTGCCTGTAGTTAATACACAACCTCAAAGTTCTATCCTTCTTTTAAACAAATAACACTAGAGCTCCCCTATGGTGAAATGCTAGGTTGAATGAAACCCTTATCCATAAAGTCTTGTATCTGTGCTTTCAATTCTTTCAGTTCAACTGGTACCATTCGATAAGGTGGAATGAAAATGGGGTAAGTGCCTAGGGCAACATCAACACAAAACTCAACTTATCACTTTAGTAGCATTCCAAGTAGCTTTTTAGAAAAAAAACATTTGGGAATTCTTGAACCACCGATACATCTTCTACTTTTTGTCCTAATTGTTTTATGTCCTTGACATAGGCCAGATAAGCCTCACATCCTTTTCTAATCATTTTTCTAGCACTCAAAGCATAAATAAGGTTAATAGGAATATCGTCCTATCTCCCTAAAGCAAAAGGGAATCTCTATTTGGTGTATAAAAACTAATTAGCTTATTGTTACAATCTACACATGCATGATGTGTTGATAACCAATCTATGCCCAGGATAACGTCAAAATCAACTATATCCAACATAATCAAATCAGTAGGCAAAATAGTTCCATGCACTTCAATTCCACAAGAAGATATCATATCACAAGCAGTTAATGTCTGACCCAAAGGAGTAGATACTAACAACTATAATTTTAAAAGGAGCCGAGGTCTAGCAAGTTGTAGTGCAAGACAAGTAAAGATAAATGAATGAGTTGGACCCATATTAAATAGCACATGAGCTATAATAAAATCTACTAATAAAGTCCTTATGACTTTTACTTAGTCAAAGCATATACTCTCATAGTAGCTCCATGTACGCTACCACGACCTCTACCAAAAGATCCTCTACCTCCCTATCTCTCACCAAACTCAGATGGTGGTGGCCTCGCAGATGTTATAGATTGGGGCAAAATATTTCTTGACGCACCCTTGGCCTTGTTGCCACTAGGTGGGGCTATTAGATAAGAGCAATCTTTTGCCATATGACCCATCTGATCATATCTAAAGCAAGCTCTGGTTTCCCTTCTGCAAGCCTCCAAATGAATTTCTCCATAAGTTTGACATGGTCCTGATGCCTCAGGTCTAATCGGAGTAGGGTAACTAGAGCTAACTCATCCAAAAAGGTGATGACTTGAAGAAGTGACACCTACTGGTCTTCTACTTGGGTCCTGTGGTGGAAACTACATATGAGGCCTTCATTAAAGAGGTGCACTAGAAGCTAAAATGATGGTCATCTAGAATCTACACTTGTACCCTCATATCTTGATCTTTTCCTTGCACTACCTTGAGTCTCTCTTTTTTTCTTTCCTTCCATAAACCTTACTTCTATTCTATGGCTTGGTTTTAAACTTGCTCATACATAGTGGCCTTAGAAACCTAAATAACATTGAAATAGTTGTCATTAAGACCATTAACAAATTTCTTGGCTTTGTCCCTCTCATTAGGGATCATGTGCCTTGCAAACTAAGATAAATGAAGAAACTGGGCAACATACTCAGAGATTGTCAACCCTTTTTGCTTGACATTCTTAAATTCCTATAATTTAGCATATCATTACCTTTTAAGAAAGAATTATTGTAGGAAAGCCATATGGAATATTTCCCAAGTGTTTGCTATTTCCTCGATAACCTACAACTCTCCCAGCCTCGGTACCAATTTGTAATGGATCCGTCAAGCTGGAATCCAACCAGCCTCATAGTAACATTCTCTAGGCACTCAAGGACCTACCATAACCATTCAATTTGATCCTAAAATAAGAGAGAATCCATCAAAGATCCAATACCTAAATAACAAGAAGGCCTGAGCTTTTGAAATTCTTAAAGGTAGTTTCTAAAATTCATAAGCATTGGCCTTGTAGGTGATAGAGAATGTGACAGTAATTGTGTTTCTAGCCCTTCCTATCATTGTCTCTAAAGTCTTTGTTGGGTCAATTTGTTAATAAACTCATTTATAGCTCTTTGCAAATTTGTAGCCCATGTTAGGGCATCTAAAGTAGAAGGGTCCACTACTGAAGCTCCAGAAGTAGAAGGAGCATTGCCTCATGCTAAGAGGTTTTTTATTGCACTTCTTCACATGCAACCCTACCTCGACCTCTAGCATGGCTTTGGCCTTGAGCTTTACCTCTACCTTGAGGTGGTGGTGGTGGTGAAGAGGATGGTTCATGTGAAGCTCTCTCACACGCTTCTTCAAATTGGCATCCAATATGAGCTAGAGATCTAATTCTAGGCAGTATCTCCCTATTCAGATATATATATATATATATATAAATGAAAGATTAAGGAATTAGGGAGATTTTTAACTTCTATCTTGGAATGGGTATTAACATATTCTTATTCATGTTTCTTGCTCCTCAGTGCACTAACATGAACTCAGTATGTTTATCCCAGTTTGGCAGTTGGAGACCTCTGATTATACACCTTGACTCTAGATCATGCTCTAATACCAATTTTGTTACACCCTGAATTTTGCTACATGACTGCCATAGAAAGTCACTTATAGGTAACTTTACAAGCCTAAACCATGCAATAACATTACTAGTACTACATATCTCCTATGTAGAGAGTGGTTAACCCCTGGAAATGATACAGGACAAGGTAGTAAATTTTAAACAATACTAGCACATTTATCTAATGTTTTATCATATTTTTGACAAAAATTCGATAGAGTTTCTTCTATTTTCTGGACCTTGGGCACTAAGTCAATACAATAGCTAAAGCCTACAAGTTCTACTCACAACCTGTGCATTCAGACAAAATGCAGCACAAGCCCAGATATCACAATGTACACAAATTGCTAGCTGACAATCACATATATACATGGACTACTCAACCTAACCAACTGTCAAAATACTACTAACAACATGTATCCGTGCTCCACAAAAAAAAGTTTGCCTAATCAAGGAGTAGACTCAGGTCCAGATGGATAGGATGAATAGCGGGAGTGGTCTCAGGCTCTAAAAACATAAAAGAAAATGGAATGAGTTTTTTAGAAACCCAATAAGTGAATAATCCTCTAGGAAACCAATGGATAATTTACAAATTATATTCAAATGCAATGTAGTATAACATACATATACATAAAAATAAACATCAGCGTGCAAACATCTTATAAAATTGAAAGTTTCAGTTCATTGAGGAAATCAAATTTAATAAATGTACTAGTTATCAAGTCAAAATAAGAAACAAAGTATAACATTTTTGCAGATTAGTCATCAAACTGTACAACAAAGAAATTATTAAAATCTTTTTTCTTTCTCAAGTAATCAAATGATAGGAAAATTTTAAAATTTCAATATATAATTGGAATCCGTTGAGTAATTCCTAAAGGCAATCTTATGTGATAGATATCAATTATCATCATTCACCTTATTCTTCTAATAGATATTCTGCCCTTATTCCTCCAACAAATATAATTCTATTCACAAGTGTACTCAAGGGTTCTTCAAAGGAATTTCCATGGGATCCGAATTTTTGGATCTTTTTCAAGAAAGTTCAATACTAATATTTTTCATAAAATAAAATTCTTTTTCAAGAAAGTTCAATACTAATATTTTTCATAAAATAAAATTCATTCATAAGCAATAAAGATCAATTTCTTTGCATCTCACATATATTGTACTAGCAATCATTCAACAGGTCTAAATGGCATTTTCCAAACTTTTGAAATTTCATTTCCAATAATTTATAATATTCATATATAGCTAATATGAAACAATGTTCCTAATTCATGATACTTTGCAAGAAGCTTCAAAAACAATTTCACTTCTAATGAGAGTAAAAGTAACTTGAAATATCAAGATAGCAAAATTAGGTTCTAAAATATAAAGAAAGATAATCGAACTTACTTTTTGATGTAAAGAGCTAGTAAAATATATATTTTTTTAAAAAGGAGGAAATAATTTTTTTTAACAATAACTAAGAAAAGGGGGTGATTGTCCACTCACCTTTGAATAGTAAGATAACTTTCAATTTTTTTTTTCTCTTGGATCACAACTAGGTTATCAAAACCTAATAACCAAAATTTATCATCCACCTTTTTCAATTAATTTCAAATTTACGATAAGATTTCTCACAATTAGTCAAATCTAAGAAAATCAAATTATGATAGAATAAAAATGTGCTTACTAGTTTGACAGTGTTCAGGTTTTTTTGTTTTGTTTTTTTAGGATAACACTGTCAGTTGAGCAAGAGAAAGAAGGGAACGGTTTTCTGGCAGTCCTTGGCCGCAGTTGTAGCTAATTGTTAACCGCCCCGAACAGCCAAGTTCTAGCCGGAAAAGTAGAGTCAGAGATCGGCTGAAATAGCAAGGCAGCTCGTAATCGAGGAGGGCTTGCTGCTGCAAAAAGATGGTGACACGGGGAGGAGCTTGGCCAGAGGAAGCTCACCGGCAAAGGAGCTACACTTTCTGGTCAACCAACCATGGCAAGCCGGCTAGCTTCAGTGGCAGGGGTAGCGTGAGGCTTGCCTCCACCGAGGTTGACAACCACAACAACGGCGGTAGCCAGACAACATGGTTTGATCAGCTGAAGGCAGAGGACAGCAGATGCATGCCGACGATGAGCTGAATAGTGACGGTTCGGGAGGCAGGACAAGGACAGTCCTAGGAAGAAGTTGAGACCGGAAGAATGAAGCAGGAGCTCACCCGCTGAAGCTTAGACCGTGACCAGAGGGAAGGGAAGTTGTCATGATCGGAAGAGAAGCAGACGACAGTAGACTGATCAGCAGGAGCAGAAATAGCCGATGCTGAGCCAAAACCGGAGCTGAGCAGAGATGCCAAAATTGAGGCAGAACAACTGGAGCTGCCGAAACTGCAAGAAAAAGAAGAACCAGGAAGAAGGGAGCTCGGGGTGAGAAAGGAAGAAGGGTTCAACGCCAGGAAAAAGATGAGAAAAAAGAAGGAAAAAAAAAGCAAAAAAAGAGTAAAAAAAGAAAAAAAAGTTACCTCTCTTAATCATAAAATAAAATTAAAACATTCCCTATAATACATTTATTTATATTATTTCTCAAATGAAAAAAATATTTTAAATTATAAATTATGTATATTTAACGTATAATTTCATAAATTTATTACCAACTTAATTTATTTATTAAAGTGTTATATATAGACACACAATATTAACATATTTATGAGTGGTTTATTTATTGAAGTGTTATATATAGACACACAATATTAACATGTTTAAGAGTGGAGGACGCCTTTACTAGAATCCAGCCATTGAAGTGGTTTGTTGAACAAGTTAAGGCTTCTCCACTTCTTAAGAGACAAGGAACAAGAAGTTGCTTAGGCTAATATAATTGTCTACAAAGAGTTTACTATCAAGGGAGAGTATAATCACGTGACTTGAAGAATTTCGCACGTGGCACGCTCCCAATCTCTTACAATCCAACGGTGACTTTTTCTCTTCTTGGGAGCACCTTTTGCGTCTATAGAATTGAAGCACAAGTGTTGCACAAAACAAAGAGTAACCACAGCTTCATTTCAAGGCTTTTCATTTGAGGAAAGTTTGAATATGTTTTTTCTAGTTTGATCATTTTTCTGGATACACATATATGTAGCCGTTCACCTCTTCACAAACTAGAGATTGCCATTAGTGGGTCAAGTCGTCAAGTAGTCAATGCTTGCAATATCTGCTTCTGAAACGTCCAAGAACAATGCTGATTAGGATAACTTTTTAAGGATCTTTTCAACATCATGCTCTGATTTTGTTGAAATTAAAGTTGAGTAAAATGAATACAGAAAATGATTCTGCATGATTGTTCAACTTCATTTAAAGCTATAGTGAGTTGTGAAGAAAAATGGTCGGGACTTTTTCCTGTCCGTCTCTTAAGAAGGGGTTTCATTTTCATGTCACTATACCTTAGTGACTATTTGCCTTGGTCCAGAAAATGAAAACCTAAATTGAAATCATAAAAAATAAAAAATGAAACTCAATTCATTGTAAATAGATTTGTATTAAAAATTATAAAACTTTTTATCATAGAAGTATTTGCAAATGAAATTAAAATCATAAATTCTACTTTTTTTTAATGATTTTGATTGAGGTTATTAAATTTAACATTGAAAGACTTTATATATAGAGTAACGAGGAAGGCAAAACAACTAATGCAACCAATGATCAAAGACTCCTAACTGCGTGGCGGATTTTTTATACATTAAAAGACTTATATCTTGTTAGAGAAAGAATAAAAATATATGACTATAACATACTCTATTATTTATTATTTTCTGTTTTGATTTGAAAAATTTTGAAAAAGTTTCTAAACATCCTTAACAAAAAGAAGAAGAAAGACTCTCTCTTAATCATCCATCTTTCTCCCTCCCTTTCCTTGCTTTTTCTCGTTATATTCCCTTTCCTCCTTTTTTTTTCTCTCATAAATTCTACTTTTTTTTTAATGATTTTGATTGAGGTTATTAAATTTAACATTGAAAGACAATTTATATAGAGTAACGAGTAAGGCAAAACAACTAATGAAACCAATGATCAAATACTCTCAACTGCATGGCGGATTTTTTATACATTAAAAGACTTATTAGACTGTCTGCAGTACAAGTTACTTAATGAGTTGCTTAACTTAAGCAATTCATTTTAAGCAACTTCTACCACTGTAAAGCAATTGTGAAATTACAGCTCAGCAGAATAAGCAATTGTATCTTAAGATTAAAAATGATTAAAAAACTCAAACCCAACTGCAGATAATCCATTTCTTTCTTGCGGCAACCGAACCAGATGCAGGTTCGAAAGGTCCAAAATCTGAAGCATCAGACGATGAATGGAACGGAGAAGAAAGCATCAGATAATTTATGCTCCGCAATCAAAACAGACAACTTTTCT
>JANHAO010022148.1:0-12297 GCA_026873985.1 Saraca asoca
GGACTAGGACTCTCAGTTGGGCTAGGACTAGGACTTTCAGTTGGACTGGGCCTAGGTCTTTTTCTCACTAAACCCTAGAGCTATATATAAAACTCTTAGGGGTGTAGTGAAAGATGATGGCATTCATTATTTTGAGAGTAGCCAAATTGAAAGAAAAAAAGTTTTCTTCAGAAAAACATTGAGAGATCCTAAAAATAAAGAAAGTCATCTTCTAGTAGCGGCGTAGTGAGAGAGGCGATTCCATCCAGGTAATTAGAGTTTTATCTTGCTCGTGAGTGGATACCATAGAGACAGATTTGTTAATCTATGTTCATGATTCTGCATCAATCGCAACTTTCTGTTCGTGATTCTAGATCACCCCGCAACCTCGTATCAAATCGCAGCATCATAGGAGATGAAGATTCACCAATACATGTTGTTGTTTTCTGGATCAAACCATAACACCACAAGGAGAAGGAACCTGTGTTGCTGCATTCTGCATAAATGCAACACAATAAGGAAATTTTCTGGACCAATTGATTTATATTTTGTACATGGATCCTTGGTGGGTTTCAATTTTTTTTTTAAATTTCCACTGTGCTTGTTGCATGGAAACCCCACAGAAGATTCAAAGCTTAATGGCAAAGTTGAAGTACAGCAAAAAACAAGAAACATCAAGTGCTTTAAGTATTTGAGTCATGGCCACTATGCCTTTGAATGGCCCAAAAAGTCTTGTTCAATTGGTGAAAAGAGCTTTGGAACCAATGTAGATGTGGATAAAGAAGAGGCTCTTGTTGTGAAGAAAGTTTTGAGTGCCCAAGTTAAGGAAGGGGTTGAAGAAGGAAGAGCGATTATTTTTCACACTTGATGCCATGTACAAGAAAAGGTTTGCAATGTAATTATTAATGGGGGAAGTTGTGCAAATATTGCTAGCACAATCATGGTGGAAAAGTTAGCTTTGCCTCCCCTAGATTATCCCAATCCTTACAAGCTTTAATGATTGAATGAAAGTGATGAGATAAAGGTATCAAAATAAGTGCTAGTTTCATTTTCTATTGAGAGGTATAAAGATGAAATCTTATGTGATGTTGTACCTATGCAAGCTACCTATATTGTACTTGGTAAGCCATGGCAATTTGATAGAATTGCCATACATGATGGCTACCTCAATCAGTATAGGTTAAAGAAGGACAACAAGACCATCAATCTTGTACCCCTCACCCCAAGTAGATTCTAGAGGATCAAGTAAAAAGAGAAAAAAAAGAGTGAGGAAAAAGAAAGAAAGAGTGATAAAAAAATAGTTGAGAGAAAAAAAGAAACAAGAAAAAAAAATAAGTGGAGTGTGTTTACAAAGACTAATGACATTAGGCAAGCCATGTACGTGGTTCTGCTTGTGCTTATCCTACTTGCAAAGAACCTTTTTTGAGTTTTAACCATGAAACTCATGTTCCTCCTAGTGTTTATGAGATGGTTTTGCAAGGCTATGACAAATTGCTCTTCAAGGACAAAACCTATGGCATGTTACAATCAAGAAGAGTAAAGCAGTATGCACAACAAGCCAACAAAGTGTTTGAACTATGTGATTCTAGTGTTGGTGCCAATTTTAATGTTCCTAACCACTCTTCTTTTGATGTAGGTTTTGACTTGAGGACAAATCATTTTGAAGAAGGAGGGAATGATGTGAAAATGGGAGATCAAGCTAAGACTTACCGAGAGAGTTTGTATCTACCAAGTGACCACTCAAGAGATTAATAAACCACAAATATTACTAGTTTTATTTCCACTCATACTCTACCTTTTTGAATGGTAATTGAGTTTATTTTAGCTAATTGACCTTGATTTGTGATTTGGTTATAATTTGGACTCTAATTGAATTAATTGCTTCGTGGTGGGGTTTTGACACTATTTCAATTTTTGGGATATAATTCTAGATGTTGGATTAGCTTGATCTTTATATGGCTAGAAAGCTAACAGAAATCGATACAGTTTAATGTTAAGGCTAGAGCCTTGTTCTGCCTTAGAGTCTCAAAATTGGCCATCAAGTTGCCCTAAAGTTTCTGTCCATATTTGACCTTGTCACAATGTTTAGGCTATTATTTTGTATTATTGTATGGACCACCTTTGAGACTTTTTTGGCTATGTTTTAGGGCTATTCGACCCTTTTATTTTACCTTTTTTTTATTGAATTAATACTTAGGTTTGTGTTATTTGTGGGCTATTTGAAATAATGTTAAAACCCCAACATGTTGCAATTAATTCAATTATGCTCCAAATCATGACCAAATCACAAAATAGGGTCAATTTCTTAAATTAAACTTGATTAACATCCTAAGAGGTAAAGTATGGAAGGAAATAAATGGGGAAATATTTTTCTCATCAAAGAGCCTTAATGTCCCATTAAGGGATCCCTTGAGTTTTCATCATTCCCTCTCTTTTTGAAAGGGTTTGACCTCGAATCTTTAAGACCCACTACAAAAGGAGAAATATTAGAAACATAAAAGGAAGCATTAGTATTAAAGGAGTCATGTTTTCTGTAAAATATCCCTTTGTCATAAGCTCTTCAACTTGTCTATATGCTGGCTGGTTGGGTTTGGGAACTCCAAGAATGAAGCCAATTTGGTGTTCTATCTCCCTTGATGGTGGCAAATCATGAGGCACTCCTTTAGGAAACACCTCTTAAAATTCTTGCAAAATCAACTCAATAGCACTAGGAAAAGCATTAGTCTCATGATTATCATTCTAAATAGCACCTTTGCACAAAAGAATAAGCATAGGCTAATGACAATACAAGGCTTGTCTCACATCACTAACTTTGGCAAAGACACTTCATTTCTTCTTTCCTTGTTTTTCCCTTTCACTAAACTCCTTTTTACCTCTTTTTCTCTCTTTGTCTTCACTCTTCCTCTCTTTTTCATCACTTTTGTTCTTTTGTTCATCATTCATTTTCTTCTCACTTTTCATTTGATCTTCTAAGATTTGCTTGGTGGTAAGGGATACAAAACTAATGGTTTTGTTATCCATCTTGAACCCATATTGGTTGGTGAAACCATTGTAGGTGACTTGGTAATCAAACTATTATGGCCTCCCATGTAGCAAATGGACAGCTTGCATTGGCACAAAAACACTTCATCTTTACACCTCCTTGTAGAGAAATAAACTAGCACTTGTTTTGTGACCTTTACCTCCCCACTTTCATTCAATCATTGAAGCTTGCAAGGAGTTTGATGATCTAGGGCTGGCAAAGATAATTTTTTTCAATCATGATTATGCTAGCAACATTTGTACAACTTCCCCCATCAATAATTACATTGCAAAATATTGTTGCATTGTTCTTAGAGTGAATATGATTTCATTGAGCTATGATCCACTACCTTCCATCTTTGAGCAAAATAAAAATCTACAAAATAAATGTTTGGAAAATATGGACATCACAAATTCACACCCTCACAAGTCTTTGAATCACTCTATCACTCTACTTGTGTTTATTTAAACAACTAGGCTTTTATCCTCTATGTGCTCACAACAAACTTGCCTTTTACCACCCTAGTCCTCTCCTTAATGTCCTATGAGAACTAAGTGACAAATCTTAGGGTTTACACAATGTGACACTTAATATCACACAACACTCAAATCACTAAAATGCGACATGAACCAAACAAGAATAATGAGAAAGGGTGGACAAAGATAGCACAAGGAATGAGATGGCAAGGAAACAACAAGTTTCAGCCAACACCAAAATTTCAGGGTGTGGCAAAATTTTTTTACAATAATTCAATGAAAAAATGGAGGAGATTATCAAGAAATTTTCACACAATTTGAACTCTAAGCTAGCACATTGATCATGCAATCCAACAAAAACACACTGAAGTTGATTACAATGGAAATTGAATAAAAAAAACCCACTAGATTGACTAGGATTAAGCTAAAAAAAGTCACAGATCTTTTGTTTTTTTTTTTTTTGTGTTTCCAATTTTGTGATAGCACTTTTTCTTTTGCTATTTGCTCTTTTCTTTTGCTCTTTTGATCTTTTGCACTTTTTTTTTTATTTTGCTTATTTTGTTGCTTTTCTTATCACACTTTTCTTTTCTTTGATTTTACATTTTCACTATAATTTCTTCTCATTTGTTTTGTTTTTCTCAAAACTTCTTTCTTGTTGTCCATACTTTTTTTTTCTAACACTTAGCACAACTTTGAGTGGCCCAAAGACACTTAAATTCAATCACAATTGGTACAAATCAATTTCCAATTATGTGAACTCAAAATGAATATGTCTAATGCTTAAAACACAACCAGAATTAAGCCAAGACAACAATAAAATTTTTGGAGAAATCAAGCTTAATGTTTTGGCTAGGCAAAGGAAATGAGGGACAATAAGCATTAAATGATGTAATTGTTGGAAGAAATGGTTCCAAATCACACTAAATGAAGTGTAATTTAGTCTGACACCAATGGACATATGATGACAAAGTAACTGATACTCAAACAAATCATCAAACACTTAGAAAGCAATCAAGAACAAGAAGAAAATTCTATAGAAATTTCAACAGAACCTTCAATAGATCAATGAAGGAAATGAATTAGATTACTAAGAAATTGAGTAGAAAAATTTTACTCAAAACATCAAAAACTTAGTGTGCAACTAAATCACAAAATTTTTCTACACAAATTGAGGTAGAAAATGAAGAAAAATCAAAGCAAATAGTAAGTAGAAGCTGGGCAAAACTTCAATAGCAAAACGAGATGTAATTAGACAGTAATTGAACAAGAATTGAAGTATAAAATTTTATAAGAAAATTCAGGGACATTTAGCACAAAATTAAAAGAAATTGATGCAAAAAACAAGGGACATCACCTGAATTGCAAGAGCAGAAGTTGTGATACCAAATTGATGTGATCTCTTATAACGATGCCTCATGTTCAACTGCAACTTCTTGCAAGTCATTATTTTCTTCACTACTAGATTTGGTTTCTTCTTACCTCTCATGCTCACTAGCCAACTCCACCTCTCCATTGCCCATGAATATCATGGCCCTCTTCTTAAAACACTTTAAAGAATAATGGTTGTGACCCAAACACTTGAAACACTTGGTGTTTCTTTGTTTTTGAGGCACTTCTAACTTGCCTTTGCCCTTGAATCTTCTGCTTTGGCTTTGGATGAAGTTTTTGCTAGTTGTTTTTTGAAGGACTTCAAATTCTTTTGATCTTGTCTTTTACCCTAACTAGACTTCCAAGAGGAACTTGATTGATGAGTGTACTTGGAAGCTTTTCTCTTGATTTGTCTTTCCACCTTCATTGCCATGTGTACCATATCCTCAAGCTCTATAAAGTGTTGTTACTTTACTATGTTAGCAATGTCATGGTTCCACCCATGGAGAAACCATGCCATAGTGGCCTCTCTATCCTCAATCACATTGGCCCTTATCATTGCTACCTCCATCTCTTTGTGATAGTCTTCAACACTTTCAGAACCATGATTAAGAATTTGAAGCTTTTGGTACAATTCCTTATAATAATGTGAAGGAATAAATCTTTTCCTCATAATGGCCTTCAATTCTTCCCATGTAGCCATAGGTCTTTCAAGACTCCTCCTTATATTTTGCACAAATTGATCCTACCAAATGATGGCATAATTTGTGAATTCCATAACCTCTAGTTTCACCTTCGTCTCTTTTGAATAGTTTGACACTCAAAGATTAGCTCCACTTTCTTTTCCTATTCAAGGTAGGCTTCTGGATCATTTTTTCCATGAAAAGATGGAATTGTCATCTTAATGTTTTGTAAGCTTGAATCCACCATTCCTCTTCTTGGTCTCTCTTGTCTTCTATCCCTTCTTTCACTTATTTTGGTTTCATAATAAGAAGTGGACAACCCTTCTTCTTCCTTTTCATCTCTCCAATCCCCTTCATTGCTTTCATGTTGGTCATGTGTTCTTCCAGCTCTTCTTTCATAAGAATGTCTATTATTTTCCACTTTTGTGATTCATTTTCTAAGGCCATCAAGTTTCACATTCACTCTCTCAAATTATTGTTGCATTGCTCTAAGAGTGAACATGACTTTATTGAGTTGTGATCCACTATTTTCCATCTTTTAAGCAAACAAAAATTTGTAAAACAAATGTTAGGAAAAAGATGGACCTCACAAATTCGCACCCTCACAAGTGTTTAGATCACTCCACTTATGTTTGTTCACACAACTAGGCTTTTTTTCCCTCTATTGTGCTTACAACACTCTTGCCTTTTACCACTCTAGTTCTCACCTTTAAGTCCTATAAGAACTGAAGAGACAAAACTTGGAGTTTACAAATGTAGCACTCAATATCACATAACACTCAAATCACTAAAAATGTGGCATAAACCAACAAGAGTAAGGAGTAAGGAATGAACAAGGAAAGCACAAAGAATTGGATAGCACAAGGACAAAAAGTTTTAACTAAACTAGAATTTTTAGGGGTAAGGTGGAAAATTTTTAGGGGAATTCAATAAAAAGCAAAGGAAAATGTCAAGTAAATGCAACTCAAATAGATTTATAAGCTAGCATATTGATCATGCAATCCAACTAAAACATATTCAAGTTGAATCCAATGGAATTTGACTCAAATTAGGTGTTGACAGCAAAATTTGGTTCTACCAAATTCCTGTCAATGGGTGTGTAGTTCTTAAATCCCAAACTATTTTCTGCTTTGAAAGATATGCAGTTGGAAAATACAATGGAGATGGTGAAGAGGAAGAAAGATTAAAGAATGCATAATCTTTAATGTGGTTAGACTAAATCCAGACAGTACCAGACCCTACATCCACGGTGGAGCTTTTATTAATATGAAAAAGAGGTTTCTACAAAGTTTTCAGCTATGGTTATTCTGGCCTCTCCCCCTCTTCTAATAATGAGTTCCTATTTATAGAGGAAGGAAAGGTTACATATAATGATTACAAGCTATAGTTCTATTACATCAAGAAATAAATGTAAAAGACAATGTGACTCCTACAATTCAGTTGTTGCAGACTACTTTTTGCAAAGTGGGCCCCTCTTGTCGGCTACAAGCTAGCATATGTGTGTCTAACCCTTAATCCTGCTTTCTTTGAGTGAGATGTCCATCCTCCCGAACTGAGACATTTAGCTTGGGGTTGCTGTGGCAGATTGCTTAGCGAGCTCGATGTTGTCTCTGTAGCTCGAGCAAGAAGGCTGGCTACTTAGTGAGCCAGTCTCATGGTGACCTCATTATGTTTTCTTCTAGCGATGAGTGAGGTAGTGCTCACTTGGCATCTTCAGCAAGCTAGGTCACTTAGCTTTTGCTGGGCTCATGCTAAATTATTCTTCAAAGTTGATTTTTACCTATAACATAAGCCCCCTAACTCTTAGTTTGCTTTGCAGACTGGGACTTGTAATTTTTTCGGGGCTTTGTTTGTAGTCAAAGTCTATTGATGTCAAATTTTGGTAATGATCCAAACTCCAGCCAACAGGGGAATTCTTCAGGATCTCTGACCTATAGCCGATTAAAATGCAGTGGGATTGGGAAGTAATCAAAGGAAGAGAAGGGAAGAGCAGAGGAGGAAGCACAAGATTTAATGTGGTTCAGCCAAATCCAGATATCATTGGACCCTACATCCATGGTAGCATGTTATTGACACAATATTTCTATAATATTACAATGTTCGATCCTTATTTTGGTAGAATTTTGGTATGTAATCCATCCTCCTCTATAGAAGGGCTCCTTCCTCATATTTATAGAGGAAAGGAGGTTACAATGGTAATTACATATGCAGTAAATCTATTACATTAACATTTATTGTATAAGATAGAATATGCAAACTAAATCTTCTACTTTCAGCTACTACAAGTCATCTTCTACAGGTGGGACCCCATTTGTCCATTAGGGCAAGTCATTACTTAGTCCTCTGTCAGGCCCCCAGGTCACAGGTTAGTTTTCATCAATCAGGATGCTTGCCCATTGGTGAGTGATGGAGCTTAGGTCAAGCTCGCTTAACAGCTTGCAGGCTCGAGCTGTGGGGATTACTTTGCAAAGTGACCTGAGGTCATAATGACCTGATCATTTTTGCAGGCTGGTTCCTTTACTGTTTCTGAGCTGCTAGAGGGTCCGTTCGGGACCAAATTTCTCATACAACATTAGCCCCCTAACTCCTAGTTCACTTTTAGTGAGCTGGGGTTGAAACTACTCGATTTTAGATCAGTCAAAGTCTTTCCCGAGACTGTCATTTCATCTGTTTGAGGCTACACTTCTGATAGTACATGTCCAGTGGCTATTGCTGAGTCAACTTAGCCCTTTTCGAGGCCATAAATGGTGATGATTGAAGAAATGGTTCCAAATCTTTTGGTAAAGATGGTCCAGTTCTATATAAGGAGGAGATAATCCCTCTTAAGCTCTGCACCAAAGCAAACCATGGAGTCTTCTGATGAACCACCATTTCTGGCATTCTGTCCTTCCTCAGAGGCATCTATGGTCTACTGCATATGTAACTTAGAGAACTCATCTCCCTTGGTAACATGGAAGAATCTCATATGGATCCTAGACTATGTCCTTTTGGCTCCGCTGTGAGGGATTTGCTGGGCCAGCCTAGCTCCCGGCGCTTCCTAATTTGCCTCTTTCAGGAGGAGCAGGTGATCGAGGGTGAAAGGATGCAGCCCTGCCACTGATTGTGCATTGAAGAAGAAAGTTATAGTGCACGATCCCCAGTAAACTGAGGCATGGCCCTTCATGGCTGATCCTTCTTCTTAGTCATAGATTTTCCCCATTGTATCATGTTTTGTTTGTATACAGAGCTTTTCGATACAAATCTACCTCGTCGAGGTCTTTTAACAAATAAGATTTCTTTTCTGCAATTTCTATCCTTTTTTTTTTGCAATTGCTTTGATCTGAACCATTTGTGGGATCTGCGTGTAGTCAGAAGATAGTGTGAGTTACGAACTAGAGCGGTACCATGCTCAAGCCGATCCTGTGACCAAATAAACAAATATATTAGTGTGAGAGTTATTAAATTATAACATAAGTTCACGCGGGAGCCGCGAGATTAACAAGTGAGTGATCTCATGCTCGGGCTTATCTCGTGGCCAAATAGATAAGTGTGCATGAGAGCTATGACTTAATTGAGTCGCATGAGGGCTGTGAAGTTAACAAGTGAGCGATCTCGTGCTCAGGCTGATCTCATGGCCAAATAGATAAGTGTGCATGAGAGCTGTGACTTAATTGAGTTTGCATGAGAGCTGCGAAGTAGACAAGTGAGCAATCTCGTGCTCAGGCTAATCTTGTGGCCAAATAGATAAATGCACATGAGAGCTGCGACTTAATTGAGTTCGCATGAGGGCTGCGAAGTTGACAAGTGAGCGATCTCATGGCCAAATAGATAAGTGCACATGAGAGTTTCGACTTAATCGAGTTCACATGAGAGCTACGAAGTAGACAAGTGAGTGATCTCGTGCTTGGGCCGATCTCGTGGACAAATAGATAAATGCACATGAGAGCTGTGACTTAATTGAGTTTGCATGAGGGCTGGGAAGTAGACAAGTGAGCGATCTAATGCTCGAGCTGATCTCATGGCCAAATAAAAGGGGTGACCGATCTTGTAGTCGGGGCAATCTTATGCCCAAATAAAAGGGGTGACTGATCTTGTGGCTGGGGCGATCTCGTGCCCAAATAAAAGGGGTGATCGATCTTGTGGTCGGGGCGATCTCATGCCCAAATAAAAGGGTGACCGATCTTGTGGCTAGAGCGATCTTGTGCCTAAAAAAAAAGTTGGCCGATCTTGTGGCTAGGGCAATCTTGTGCCCAAATAAAAAGGTGGCCAATCTTGTGGCAGGGGCGATCTCATGCCCAAATAAAAGGGTGACCGATCTTGTGGCTTGCTGGAGGCTCTTATTAGCTTGGGCCTCCCAAAATCTTCATTGTGTTTTCTCAACAAGGATTCTATCCCATGTGTCTGACAAGATACTGTTACTTTCAAAGTGACCTCCAAATCGCTGGAACTTTGCCTTTTTCACAAGCTAAGAGGTTGGGTCGTGACTATGACTCTCGTCACCCCTCTTTTTGCTAATGGTGGGACCACTATTATTTACTTTTTGCTTAAGCTCTTCAACTTTGAAAGTTTCTTCCCATCATATTTGTTTGGTAGCTCGCTCATAAAATTCAGTGAGATCTCGAGCTAGGGACTTGTAGAGGCTTTTATACAGCTTTTCATCTTTGTGGAGTCCCACCGAAATCATTGTTAGGATGCTTTCCTCTAATAGATTTTCCATGGAGTTGGCCTCATGCCTAAACCTAGTCATGTAGTCTTTTAGTGATCCATTTTTATGCTGAAAAATCATTATGAGGTGGCAAGGAGGTGCGAGCTACCTTTTCAGTGCCTGGTATTGGTCAATGAATTTCCTTTATCATTCTTCCCAGCTATTGATGCTGCGAGCTAGGAGGTTTCTGAACTATGCCTGAGGTGTTCCTCCTAATGTGGCCAAGAAGACACGGCATTTCACTAGAGGGTCAGTTGTTTGAATGTCTATTTGGATATTAAACGTATCCAAATGGTCGCTTAGGTCACTATTTCCATCATACAGTGAGATCGTAGGCACTTTGAATTTCTATGGGTAAGTTGCATTTTGATCTCCACAAAAAATGGTGAGCTTTCCTCATGGTGAGGTTGGTTACTTTGAGGCCGAGAGCACTCTTCTAGCCATTTAAGCCTTCGGAAGACTTCCTCCATTATTAGGTTCTACATTTCGGGCTAAGGGGTGGAGCTTTCTGCCTGTTGCGAGCCCCCTAGTTGCTGACTATTGCGATCTTCATGAGATTCCTTCTGAGCTTCTTTTCAAAACCGCTAGAGTTGTGCTATGATTTCCTCTTGCCTTTGAGCACCCTGGGCTTGTGCCTGTGCCAATGCTTTAATAGTTACAGCTAACTCCCTTACCATATTTTTAAGTGTTGATTGGGATTGGTCAGGCGTTTGTGCTTCTCCATTTCTAGGGACAGTAGTAGAATGCTGACGAGCCCCCACAATGGGAGTGTCCACTAGTTGAAAGACTAGAGTGGCTGAACTCCGAGTGGTTCTTCCTCTTACGATTGTTTTTGTAAAAATGGATGTTCCAGGAAAATAGATGCAGAAAATAGATGGGCCCTCCTTCTAGTGCCAAAATGTTGACAGTGAAATTTAGTTCTGCTAAATTCCTGTCAATGTGTGTGTAGTTCTTGAATCCCAAGCTATTTTCTAGTTTGAAAGATATATAGTTGGAAAAGACAATGGAGATGGTGAAGAGGAAGAAAGATGAAGGAATGCACAATCTTTAACGTGGTTCGGCTAAATCTGGGCATTACTAGACCCTACGTCCATGGTGGAGCTTTTATTAATATGAAAAAGAGGTTTTTACAAAGGTTTCAGCTATGGCTATTCTAGCCTCTCCCCCTTTTCTAACAATGAGTTGCTATTTATAGAGGAAAAAAAGGTTACATGTAATGATTACAAGTTATAGTTCTGTTATATCAAGAAATAAATGTAAAACACAAAAAGACTCCTACAATTTGGCTGTTACAAACTGCTTTCTACAAAGCGGGCACCTTTTGTCTGCTGCAAGCTAGCATATGTGTCTCTAACACTTAATCCCACTTCGTTTGAGTGACATGTCCATCCTCCCAAACGAAGACTTTCAGCTCGGGGTTGTTGTAGTGGATTGCTTAGCGAGCTCGATGTTGTCTTTGTACCTTGAGAAGGAAGGCTGGTCGCTTAGTGAGCCTATCTCATGGTGACCTCGTTGTGTCATCTTCTAGCGATGAGCGTGGTACTGCCCACTGGGTGCCTTTAGGAAGCTAGGTAACTTAGCTTCTGCTGGGCTCATGCTAACTTATTATTCAAAGCCAATTTTTACCCATAACATTAGGCAACTATTTTGACTTGAATGTAGCTCAAAAAGTTGTAGAAAATTTTCTTTTGTTGGATAGCACTTGTTCTTTTCTTTTAAAAAAAAATCTTTTACTCTTTCTTTTGTTTCTTTTTGTTTTTCTTCACACTTGTCCTTTTCTTTTGTTTCTGCTCTTTCACAATTGATGTGCACAAACTTTTTGTACATTTTAAATAACTGCAAGCGCACGGTGTAGATGTAGTAAAGAACCAGCAAATACGAGTTGATCTCACAGAGAAGTTTTGTTCTTTTTAAGTACTGGAATCTTTACAGTTTAACTATCCAGTTTGATTAAAGAATGGAAGGATGTAGTAGAGAATAAAAAGGATAATGAAATAAACAAAAGTAAATATGTAAATTAAAGAAAGCTTCAAATAAAAAAGGCCTAGGATTAGGACTTACCTCACCTTATGAGTTCTTCGGCAA
>JANHAO010022149.1:0-12289 GCA_026873985.1 Saraca asoca
CAAACACCTAAATTTTTTATCTAAAGTGCTTATATTATAAGATAAGCTCAAATATAAGCTGTAGATAAGCTCTCCCAATCGCACCTCTTCAAGCTAAATTTTAAATCCATTATCTAAAAGTCCAAATTCTTCATCTCCAGTAACATTTGATGTTCTTTGAAAGTTTTGTCTTTCTTTATATCCAGGTTTTATCTCAGATTTTTGTGTGTGAATTTAATAGATTAGTCATTTCTAGATAAAGTTACACAATTAAAAAAAATTGTATTACAACTTTGTCTAGATAAAGTTGTAATTTTTAATTTATTGTTACATTGAAAGTTTGCACAAAATATAATTTTGTGAAAAATTTAGAAAATCGCAAAAATCATAAATTAAATTAGTTATGAGTTATTTGAGCCTAATTTGAATCAATGTTTGATTTAACTTGGTTCCATTGCTACATAAACAAAGTTAGATGCAAAATTAGATTCTTCTAATAAACAAGCTCATATGAGAATATTAAAATTTGACTTTATTCAATTTTTCAGCAATACATTAAAAAGAATAAATAGATATATATTATATAATTAATATCATATATGTACTTTATAATTTTGAGATTGACATGAATATCAAATTAGATGAAATCATATAAAAGTATGAATATATTGCAATAATTTATTTATGTGTTGTATTTTTATATGACATTTTTTTTTAATAAAATGATGAAAAGGAGGATGGAAAGACCTTCAACATACTATCCAATTATCTTATCACTAGTACATAACTAGTGATTTATGTTTTTATTTTTCTTCAATAAATGAACCAAAATTTTTTTTTTAAAAAAAATCAAACAAGCTTGAATCAATATTATGCATTAAAGCATGATATTACCTAAATTCAATCTATTTTTAACATTTTTTAAAAAATAACCATTCATAAGTTAATTTTAACTATTATATTGAAATCACTTCTAATACATATGAGATTTATTTCTATTGCAATGAGTTTAGTTCAATTGTACAAAAAAAGACTCCAAATATAGTAAATGAAACTATTATAGCATTTTTTATTAGCTTATTGCATTTATTATGCATGCATTGTTTTTCAAATTTCTTTTATCAATTATTTACATTATTCAGATACTAAGTTAAAGGTGTCAAAATGAATTGGTATGTGACAAGTATAATTTTGTCTTACCTAATAGTGGGACTAGTATGGAAAACGAGAACAATGGCCTAACTTAGGACCGTCAGTGATAATCCATTAGGCTAATTAGTTAGCTTGTACATCTAATAATATAGAATAAATAATGTAGATTAATTGATTAATGTGTGTGTATTTATATATGTATATATTAAATTTATAATTTTAATATATATATATATATTAAAATTATATATTTTGATTCAAAATTAAATAATTTTTAATGTTTAATTATGTTATATATTTAATATTATCAACATATATTATGTAAATTTATTAAAATAAATAATTACATTTATTTTAATAAAATTTTAAAAATTCAGTAAATAAAATTGTGCAAAAAATATTTTTATAAAACTTAAAAACTAGTAGAATTATATAATTTAATTATTGTAAATATAAATAAATAATATAAAAGAATAATCTAATAACAAACACATAAAATTGAACCAAATTGACTATCTTGATATATTTACTTATTGTTCTGATATTAGTCTTACCAAAAATTAATACTAATGATAAAAATTTATAAATCCAAAGTTGCACTCAATTTTTTTTGAAAATTTTCAATATTTTATATCAAAGTTACATATAATATAAGTTTTAAAAAATAAATTACCAAAGATTGAAGCACAATTCATACCTTAATAATAATAATAATAATAATAATAATAATAATAATAATAATAAAAGAGAAATTATGGGAGTAAAATATTTTTAATAAAAATAAATAATGATATAAGTTTGTAAATGATGATAATAAAAAAAATATAATTACATTTAATATAATAATAATAATAATAATAATTGATTTCTATTAATTAGTATTATGAGATTAATATTTAAAACATAATGAATTGTTTATCCTAATGTTTTAAAACTCAACCCAACCATCAATTTAGCAAGATAGCATTACATTTTAATATAAATAGTAATTATTATTAAAATTTTCGTAATGACTTGTATAATATAATTTAAATCAAATTAAAATATAGTTTTATATAAATAGGACTAATTTGATTAATTATATAACAAATATTTATAAATAAAAAATTACTTGATATAACATGAAGACTATTTAAAGTTACATTTAAATAGTTTAAGTATATTTTGCAAACACATATTCTAAGTCTCTAATAAACATAGTGCTTGCCATTAATACATTAGCGGAGTAATTTGTCCAACTGGTAAGGAGAGACTCCCCATTCAAGAGGACGGGCTAGCAGCTGATTTTGGCTATTGATTGGGTTTCAAGAGGTTGACTCGGGTGGATGGTTACTCCAGGTTTTTGGGATCAATCTGAATTGTCTTACATTTGGGATATCCTTGCAAAATTAGCAAGGACTTTATGGCAAGTTGTCTTGGCAAAAGGACCTTTGCATGGCATCACAAGTTACGCATCTGCCACCTTTAACGGCTCAGATTGTTTCCGCTTTATATGAACCAATAGGCTTGCGTTAAGTTGTGGTGCTCCACGTTGTGAGTGAGCACCACAAAATTGTCTTGATTGTATTTGTAAATCTGATAAAGTTGACAAAGAATCCATTGATTTTCTCTTTTTAAAAGAGAGTTGGATTTATTTGTTTATTTCACTAGACCATGAACTTTGGTTTTTTTGTTACAACATTAACTAGAAGTTTTTTCTATGTATAATGCCTATAAGAGAGAATGTCTATAATCTTATCAAATTTAAGAAGAAGTATAATTTATTCTTAAATTGTAAAAAACAGGGGAGAGAAAATGTCATACTATGTGCATTTGAACAGGGGAACGGTGACTTCATGTTGGGTTATACGTGGACAAGTTTATTTACTAAGAAGTTGACTATTTTTATCATAGAATAATTTATTTTATTTTAAGATTGATTTTTTTTCAATCTTAGTATAAAACACATAATTCTTGATTGAACTCAAACCTTTTAAAAGATAAATTTCTTTACAAAATTATTCCATTACATTTCGAATACTTGAATTTATTAGTTACAAGCATTTCATGATTTATTTACATCAACATTATATGATTCAAATTCCACAACTCAAGAATATTGTTACATGTTTTTGCAAAATTGCATACAATTATTTATACAATATACGAAATGGGCACACACTAACACAACACACATAAAAGACTAGTCTTATAACATACATACACTATATCCTCATACAAATCTCACACAAATGATTTTAATCGTTAAATTTTTCTGTAAATCCAAATTTAATGATAGAAATATATTGCGTGAGGTTTGTATTTGCACAATATATTATGCATCCAACTTTATTTTATAAAGAATCTTTTTACATCTTTATAAATATAATACAGTTAAATCAAACTTAGAAGATCACAAGCTGAATCATGCCTCCTCCTTGTATTCGCCTTCTTTTGAGTTCGAGGAAAACTACATGGTGGAAATCAATGCAAAATTATAAGTTAATTAACAAGAAATTGATAAGAGTTTAAGAATGACTAGAACTAATATTAAATTAGCATTAGAAACTGAACAACGAACATTTAGAAGTAGAAATCATTCGACGACAATCAAATAGAGTGAAGTAGAAAAAGCTTGAAGTGATCTATTATTGGTACTTACATGGATATGGACATGAGATAGTTTGGTCCCCTCAGAGCCTTTTCCGTACCTTGCTTCCAGTCCCCGATCACAATGAACTATGTACAAATGTTGAAGGCTTTCAAGTTCATTCAAGTTTGTTGGTAGAGATGACAATTTGTCACAAGAATTGATGTAAAGCGTGTGAATTGATTTTTTAGCATATCTTGTTAGCTAGTTGGGCAAAGCTGTCAATCTGTGTAGATGCATAATTGCAAATACTTGAAGGTTGAAATTATTGATCACTTGAGTTTTCATTCTTTCTTTCTCATCTTCATCGTCTTCAAAAGCAGCCAATTTCCGGCAGCCTATAACATATAACTTCTTTAAAAAAGTTAAGTTCCTCTATATCTATGGACGATAAATTTGTGACTTTTGCCATAATAAGAAAACTGCAAAGACTAACAAGATTTTTACCCATGTTTTTTGGAAAGTCTTTAAGCGCTCCACATGCAGAAAAATTTAAGAATTGTAAATTTCGCAGCTTACAAATGGAGTCCGGAAGTTTCTTCATTTTTAAACATTTCTGTAGATTGAGATGCCTTAAATATTTCATCTTATCCAAACAATCAGGCAAAAATTGGACATCAGAATTTTGAAAATCCAACACCTTTAGGTAGTAAAATTCATTGCAAATCCCATTGACAAACTTTGCAATTCCATCTTTCCTCCTATTTTGAGATATTATTGTCCGGACATTATTCATCTTGTGATTAAATAGTAAAGAAGCATCATTTGAAAATGACAAGTGTCGCACATTTTCTTTCAAAAGGTTAGAGTCATTGACTATTGTTGCTAGTTCACTTCTCATCATAAATAAAGCAAGATCATGCACAAGATTATGCATTTTGAATTTGATAATTCCAGCAAAATTTGCGTACTCATACAAGACATCACAAGGCTAAAAGACGGAAATTGCAACTAACTGCTTTATATATATTGACGGTCAAATTCGATCAACTAAAAAGTCTTGAAATCCTAAACTATAGATTGAATATAAATCGAGAGAGGGAGAGAGAAAGAGTGAGAGGGGAAGAACAAGGAGGCACTAGAAGTTTTTAATGTAGTTTGGCTAAAGTCAGTTTGATCTCCACATCCACAGCTTTTATTACTCTTTATTGAGTGTTTTATATCTAATGATTGATTGTTTGTGTCATTTACAATGATTGCATCCCCTTTTATAATGGTTGGAGGGTTATAGTTTAAATATAAGTCAATAACAGATAAGTGTCATGACTTAATTAGGATTACATAATAGATAAGGATTAATGACTATAACGAATTCCCATTAAAATAGGAAACTAAACAGATCTTCCTAAATTGATGGTTGGGGATGTGTGCTTCGAGCTGCAAGCTGTGCCTTGTTCTTATGACCTAAGGTTGCTACATTGACCTGTGTTGACTAGTGACTTGAGCTTGCATTTGGTGACCTGATGTCTTAGTCCAATGACCTCAATCATGGATGAGCTGGGCCCTTATTACTTGAGTCTGTTCATTAGGCTTCTACTAGCTCATTTGTGCGGTACCTAAAATTATCCAGAACATTAACCCCCCCAGCTCTCAGTGCATTCTGTGGATTGGGAGTTATAGTTTGCTAGTAAAAGCTCGATCTGCCATGTCGTCATTTATACTTCTATAATTCTGAGCTTCATCTCTTGAATATTCATATGTGCATTTTATCGTGGTAAACGTGATTTTTGATGAGTTAAATGTTTGGTAGGTTGCATGAATGTGCTTCAGCTAGCACGAGTCAAGTGCCTAGTAGGTCGCATCTAGCATGAGTCAAGTGCCGAGTAGTAGGTCGCATGAATGCAGTGCTAAGTAATAGGTCACATAAATATGGTGCTGAGTGGGTTGCATAAATGCACCTCAACTTAACAATCGTGTTACCTAGCAATTGTGTTGCCCAGTAGGTCGCATATTAGTTTAATAATCGTGTTGCCTGGCAATCTTGTTGCCTAGTAGGTTACACCTTAGTTTAGCAATCGTGTTACTCAACAAGTTGCACTACAACAATCTTGTTGCTCAGTGGGTCATATCACAGTAATCTTGTTACTCGTCGGTTGCACTATAGCAATCTTGTTGTTTAGTGGGTCACACAATAGTAATCTTTTTACTTAGTAGGTCACACCTTAGTTTAGCAATCCTATTGCCTAGAAATATTATTGCTTAGTAGGTCGTACCTTAGTGCTTGGCAATCTTGTTACCTAGTAGGTCATGCCACAGTTTAGCAATCGTGTTCATTGCAAGCATGTGGTGCTGAGTAGTAGGTCACATGCATGCTATATCGCAACAATCGTGTTGCTTAGTAGGTTAAACCATAGTAATCTTGCTACTCAATAAGTTACGTCATAGCAATCTTGTTACTCAGTGGGTCACGCTATAGCAATCTTGTTGCTCAATAGGTTGCATCACAGTTTAGCAATCATGTTCATTGCAGCCATGCGGTATTGAGTAGTAGGTCACATGCATGCTATACTACAGTAATTGTGTTGCTCAGTGGGTCATACCACACCAATCTTGTTGCTTAATAGGTCATGCCATAGCAATTGTGTGGCTCAATGGGTTACACCGTAGCAATCATATTACTCAGTGGGTCGCACCACAATAACCGTGTTACTCAATAGGTCATGTCACAATAATCATGCTGCTCAGTAGGTCACGCCACAATAATTGTGTTGCTCAATAAGTCATGCCACAACAATCATGTTGCTTAGTAGGTTGTGCCATAGCAATCGTGTTACTCAATGGCTCACACAAATGCGCTTCAACTTGTATGGGTTCAAGTGCCCAAGTAGGTTGTACAAATGCACATTAGCTAGCACGTCATGACTTTGTCAAATCTGAGAATAGCTTGATTCTCGTATGATCAGGATTAGAAGGGTGAATGCTCGCTGCTAGATTAGAAGGACGATTGTTCGCTTTCGATATAATATTTTGTTAGTAGTCCTTATAGGGTTGGGCTTTCCCAAAGTCCACCCTATCTTTCTTTGTTGCAAAGATCCTTTCATGAGTATCTAATAGAATGTTATAGCTATCATAGCGACCTTTATGCTGAGGTCGCTTGTTCTTAGCCTTCTTTGCGACCTGATTTTCAGAGTTATTATTTTGACTTTCTTTACTATTTCCATTATTGCTCCTCTTTTTACTTTGGTTGGAACTATTTACCTTGTCCTTTTGAACAGACTTTTTAAGGCCAAAGGTTTCCCCTTACCTAATCTCTTGGGCAAAAGTGATCACAAATACAATAGCCAAATGTTGTGTCCTTTCTTCCAAAGACTTAGCGCCTGCAATATGTAACATTGAACCCACCATAACCATAAGTTGCCTTCTCAAGAACCTAGGCTTAGTTCCAACTAATTCAATTAACAATTCAAGGGCTTTTTAAGCTATCGCTTCACCCAAAGCCACAATTCTCATATCTGAACTCTTAGATGACCCCAAACACTACAAGAACATTGAGTGCATCATGCTTAATTACAGAACTAGGGTTTCACCAATATAATGAGCCAATTGAGTGAAAATCAACAAAGCCAGCTCTTGAAGCTTCAAAGTATCGGGCATCACACACTAAAACATAAACGACAATAGCTTTGGTCACTGGCCATAGGCTAAAATCCCTGAAAGAAGCTCTAACACTATATCGCACAACTTCTTATCAATTGATTTCACTTCCTCGCTATGAAGACAACTGAGAAGAACTACTTTAAGTTAGGACTAAATGGTAAGAGTGAGTTACGACCATATATATGACTCATTGTGCGTGAGTTACTATCAGAGCAAAATTGTGGACATAGTCTGGGCTTCAAGGGGAAGAGAAGATTGTAGAAGTTGAGCAAGTTTAAGAGAGTGTGTTAGGGTGATTTGCTTGTAGAGGTTGAAGAGAGACTCAATTTGAGAGCATTGGTCATTGGTAGAAGACATCAGATTGATTGGAATTGGGAACGAGAATCAGAGTGACTTATAAGAGCCATGGTGATTCATTTGCATACAAGCAATGATTGGGCCCACAAAAGTGTAATGTTCACAATTCCATTCCCATGGCTATTTTTAGTCCTTTTTTGAAAGTTAAGAACTTCATGTCTCTTTGAACCACAATGTCATCAAACCTGCAGCCACTAAGGCATTTAACATCATAGACAATGCCTTCAGGGTTGAGGGTAGCTTGATTTTTCACAACCTCACCGATGATTCATTCAGAAGTATTGCTATTGAATAAGACCAATGAAGAGGTTATTCTGCTACCTTGATCATTGGCCATAATGTTAATGTGGTCTCCTTTCATCACACCTACACATATATGTTGTTCACAAATCAATACCAACCATAGTCCTGGAGGAACCATCCTTTGCTAACCCAAATGAAAATACTGAAGCAAGAGAGAAGTAGAATCAAGAAGGCTAGAGCCTTGAGGACTGTCCCCATTGAAGTCTTTCTCATGGGGTTCACAAAAAAAGAATTATGGTTTCTCGTTGGATCAATGTGATTGTTAGGCTAGTCAATTGTAGCATCTGAACTCTTAGTGGTTCTTCCTCTAGTCATTAGAAAATCAATGAGAATATAGTTTAAGGCCTCCTTCTAACACCAAAATGTTGATGGTCAAATCCAATCAACCAAAAAGTCTTGAAACTCCAAACTGCAAATTGAATGTAAATCAAGAGAAAGAAAGAGAGAGGAAGAACAAGGAGACACCAGAAGTTTTTACATAATTTGACTAAAGTTAGTTTGACCCCTACATTCATGACTTTTATTACTCTTTGCTGAGTGTTTTGTATCTAATGATTTACTATTTGTGTCATGTATAATGATTTCATCCCCTTTGATAATGGTTAAAGGGTTATAGTTTGAATGTAAGTTAATAACAGATAAGTGTCATGACTTGATTAGGATTACATAATAGATAAGGATTAATGATTATAATAAATTCCCATTAAAATAGGAAACTAAACAGATCTTCCTAAATTGATAGTTGGGGATGCATGCTTCGAGCTACGAGCTAGGCCTTGTTCTCATGACCTGAGATTGCTGCTTTGACTTGTATTGACCAACAACATGAGCTCACATTTGGCAACTTGATGTCTTGATTCAGCGGCCTTAATACTGAATAAGTTATCAGCTGAGCTTGTTCATTGGGCTTTTACTAGCTCATTTGTGCAATGCCAAAAATTACCCACAACTATATAACTCCCCAATATATTCTGGCTCATCTTTATCATTGTCAAGTTGCAAAAGTTCGTGTGCCATCCAAATTGAAATCACCTTAGAAATATAATACATATAATCCTTAGGAAAAATTGAACATAATGAAAAACATTATTCCAATTGAGGTGGCAATTTATTATAGCTCAACTTTAATGCAGGCAAAATGCTACCTTCTCAAGATTGGTCTAATTCCCATAGCTCTTTATCTCTTATTTTCTTCCACTTGTTTTCATCATATTGTGACCAAAGCAAGCACCCTAAAGTTACCACCGCCAATGGCACACCTTTACATTTCTCAACAATTTTCTCCCCCATCTCTTTCAATCTTGGATGTTTCTTCTCCTCTCCACTTGGAACTACGCGTTTAAAAAATAGTTCCACACATTCTTTTTTAGGAAGTTCTTTTAGGTTGTGTTGATCCCTATGATTGAAGCAACATTTTGACTATGAGTGGTCACAATGATTTTGCTATCCTTTTTGTTCCCTTTATCAATCAAACTCAACAAGACATCCTCTATTTGTTGCCATTTTCTAACATCTTCATTTCAAACGTCATCTAGAAAAAGTAAAAATTTCTTCTACAATTCCTTATTAAGAAAATTTTTCACTAGTTCCAAACTTAAATTTTGAACTTCTCTTTCTGTTCCACCAGTAGCTTTAAGAATTTCTTTCATTAATCTCTCAATATCAAATTCATCAGAGACACACACCCACATTCTAAATAAAAAAATTTTGATTAGTCTTTCATCATTGTATACCAATTGAGCAAGTGTGGTCTTCCCTGATCCTCCTATTCCAACAATTGGGATAACATCTATTTCATTATCTTCCAAATTTGACCTCAGTAAATCATTGATGACCTTTTCTTTCTCCTCACCTCTACTAGTCACACGTGAAGGCAGGTCAGAGTGGGTCTCCCTCCGTGGGAAGCGAGACTGGTCATTGCCATTACGATGATCAATGACAAGACCAAAGGTTTCCCTAATAGATGCTATCTCTTTAATCCTTTCTCCTATGTCTCTAATTTTGCGGGACATTTTAATATGAAATGCAAGTGAATTAGAGCATGAGAAGAATCGATTTACCTTTCTGGTAACACTTGTGGATTCTTTCACCACTTGATTTCGCAATGTCTCGCGCTCAATTTCATCCAATATGTCACTTGCACCGTAGAAAGCTTTCTAGAGCTGTTGAAGCCACTCAGTTATGCTATGATTGTTGGCTTTTTTTTTTCTTTTTCTCAGCATCCACGAGATAGGCACCGATGAATTTTATGGACGCTCGAAACCTCTCGACGTTACCTTTGAGATCACATGCCAAGACAATTTCTTGGTAAGCTTTGGTTGCTAACCTGTCCACTTCCATGTTTGTATCAAATGGAAGAAAGTGGAAAGAGAGGAAAAAAAAGGAAAAAGGAAGTTAATATGCAGATACATGATGGTGCGCGGTGGGCTAATCACTTTAACAGTGAGTTTGTTATCGATATGTTTGATATTTTGCAAGCTGCTAAGTTGCAGCAATGGCTTATATTTAGAATAATCTGAAAAGCAAATTCTCTGAAGTAAAGAATGAACTTTGTGCAAAGATAAGTATAAAGTATAAACTATAAAGCCAACAATAATTAATGCTCTTAATTATTCGGAACCATATGGGAACGTATACATTAATTTAATTGGTTTTTAAAATTACTATATTTAACCCAAAAATTAGTAGGTGAAAGGAAGTTTACTTAATTGTTCCATTAATATCACATAATTAAATAGTTGGAAAAGAGTTCGACAATATAAAAGATTTTATATTTTGCATTTGCTAAATTATTAAGATTGAATTAAGGTAAATTCCAAGACTCCAAATCTGAGTTGATATCGATTTAGGTTTTAGTTTACTTGAGAATGCTGTAAGAATAAAGGTTATTAATCTTGGTACTTTATTTTGGAATCTAATATTGCTTCAATAATCATTTTAATGATTCCTTAGATCTGTGGCTTGAGCATAAAAGCTTACTTGATGCCATCAAGTTTATTAATATTGTGATATATGCATCATATTAAGCTTTTTGCTATAACTATATCTCTATGTGTGTTTGTAAAAAAGAAATTATTCATTAAAAAAAAGTGAAACAATATAACAGTAGAAAAAGTAATATAGCTTGGCAATATTGATTCAAGTGGAAAACAAATTATATCTACTTTGAATTACATTTCCAAATCAATTTACCTTCCTCAATTTTAAAATCCGATACTATATCTCCTTGAAATTTTGATTGTTGGAATAATATTGTGAACTAGCATAGTCAATTAATTTATTATAAATTAGATTACTAAATATCAAATAATATTTTTTTTATTTGCCTCAATATATGATTATATTATTATTCAGCTTTAATGTGATATTTAGACTACTCGGGGATCTATTATTATATAGGCTTTGTTTATTGGATTATTAATGATGAGAAGGCAAGTCCAATTCATTCTCACAAGAAGAGGTCCCTACTCTCACACTACAAGAAAATGCCGATATTCCAACAGACTAAATCCGTTGGAATATTCCCACGGATTTTCCAACGGAATAAGTTCCGTTGGAATGTTCCAACGGATTTTCTAACGGACTAACAGTCCGTTGTAATAATTACACAGAAAGAGGGAATATTCCAACGGAATAGTCTATCCGTTGTAAAATTCGTGGGAATATTTCAATGGAACTTCCAACGGCATGTGTCCGTTGGAATAATCAAGACACCAACTGCGTGTTTTGATAGTGCAATGAATTCCAACGAAAATTGCTGTTGGAATGTTCAAAACACGCTTAAGTAATACGGCGCATTTTGATTATTTATTGAATTTCAACGGAAAATTTCCATTGGAATTTTTGTTGGAATTTTGTACCCCTTATATCGTCCCCAAATTCATTTCTGCGCAAATCTGACCGCGAGAAATCGATTTCCCAACGCAGCTCCGTCGTCTTTCTTCGCTCTGTCATCTTCTCCGGTGAGGTTTCTGGGTTTTGTTCGATGATTGAAGCTTCATTGCCGTCATAGTAAGGTAAAATCTCCTTTTTACTAATTTTTACCGATTTATTTTATTGTTTGTTCATGGTTTTGTTGATTTTGAATTTTGGAGGATGTTGTTGATGTTGATGTTTTATCATCCGGATTTATATTTTCTGCCTTTTCTTTATATATATATATGCATATATGAACTACGTTTTTGCTTAATATTTATGGTTTGTTTTATATTTTCTACCTTTTCTTTTCTTGTTTATTCAAGATTTGATGCATACTTTCATCGTATCTCTCTG
>JANHAO010022150.1:0-12299 GCA_026873985.1 Saraca asoca
TCTAGGATGCATTGATCTCAAGTTGATTAGTTCCCTTGGCTGGTTGCTTTGTTTTGTTGTTATTTTCGATTTTGCATGTTTTAGTGTAATTTAGCTTAGTTTTAATTTTGTCAAAACCCCCCTGAATTTATCTCCTAATATTATTGATAATATCATCCTAAAATGGTCTTTGGGTTTAACCTGGGTTGCCTATGCTACAAGTTAGTTTAGGTAGCTTCAGTTTATAAATTTCTAATTCGATTTGTCTTGACACGCGCGATCAATGTGTGATTGGGATATTTGATTTTACCAAAATTTCTATGGGGTGATGCTTTAAAGACTGTGATACATATTCTAAATAAAGTTTATAGTAAGGATGTACCTAAAATCCTATATGAATTATTATTTGGAAAAAATCTAGTCTTATGTATTTCTATGATTGGGTGGCTGATTTGGAGTCGTATAATTTGTTTACAAGGTAACTTGATCCAAAGACTACTGATGGTCAATTTTTGAATATTGTAATAACTATAAATGTTATTGTTCGACCAACACTGCTAAGGTAATTGAAACACCATATTCTATTTATTTTGCGGACTTGTCGGACAACGAGAGTAAAAGAAATCATGGAAAATCTCTCTTAAAGAGATACAAATTTCTATTTCACTAGCCTTGTCACTAGTTGAAATAAAACAAATTAATCTAGAAGATGATCTAGTACAACAAATGGTAAACTGATAGAGGGTTAAGGTGAAAGAGGAGGTGAATCGTACATTGAAAAATGTAAGGTTGTTTAGAGGAATTCATCAAGGGATCCTTTTGAAAATTAAAGATTTACTTAGTTTTACCTTATTTATGCATATTGATATTATATATAAATTTTTCCAACTTTTACATTCTACGTGGAACCTTACTGGTGTTATTGTTGTTATATATATACATGTGTGTGTATGTGTATGTGTATGGTTTATCCTAGATTTTTAAATTCATGACTGTAAGAGTATACATGAAAGCTTCATGGCTTTGTTGAAAAAAAGAAATTTGGTATGTAGTCTATCTTAAACTAATTTTAAGAGATTGGTGAGGTATAAAATTTATATTTTGATTTATAAAAGTTAAGTTTTAAATGAGAGTTTATGTTAATTACATGCAAGGAACTATTTTCCATAAATTGCACGTTTAAATGGTCATGATTATGAATAGAAGATTCATTTATTGGCTTTCTTTGAAACTCATTATGATTTTCTTTCAAAAAACATTTTAGGTTTCAAGACCGCTCATATATGTGGAGTTCCCCCGTTAGAGATTGAAGACGTAAAGTTTGGAGGAATTATTTTGGTAGTTGAAATGTTTACATATGTATTTATGCCCTAAGTAGTCATATTTGTGTCAATTGTATTGTTATGTGACAAGTAGTATCATGTATTATCTTGATTGTATACATAGGTGCTGGGTAGGTGTCATAGGTTGATAACTCTTTAGTCAAAATTGTGCGGCACATGTTGCGCATGTCACCAACTCTTGGCCAACATGTTAACCTTCTAATAAATTTGAGTCATACTTAGATAGATGAATAAGGCATTAAGGATTTTGTTACACATATAACTAAAATCCCAGGCACAACATGTCCGCAAGCAAACATAAGCCAGTAGTTAAAGCATTAGTGCATATCGAGTCTCAAACAATGTGTCACACAATAAGTTTCTAGTCTACATCAAGAAGGGATTTTTTAAAAAAAAAAATAAGGAAAGGGATAACTTTATTTTATTAATATATAACTCATTACATAGTTTTGTATATGTAGGGGAAGTCTTTAAGCTTTACACTCTAATCCTTAGCCTCGAGCCACAGTGCCCATTATACACCAAAGCCCTAATGGCACAAGTAAACATACTTTTTTTGAGTTCACATAAGGGCTTTTCTTCTATCTTAGAAAGGTTCTAATGTGCCATTTCATATGGATGCAAAGATAAAAATGCAAGGATCACAATCATGTACTTTTTCACTTGTATTGGACAAATGATCGATGCTAAAAGACATAAATACTCTTAAAATGCCAAAAATTTAGAAAAAGAATCCACAAGTGCATTTGCTTCTAAATTTAGACCACAAGGCTTCCTCTTTATGCTTAATTTCTACACCAAGTTTCATCTAAAATCGAGCATGTTTGTTGCCGAACCAGTTCACAAGGCCAACTTGTGACAATCTCCCCTACTTCAAATGTCAATGCCTTCATTTATGCCTTAATTTGATACAGCTTTCATAAAGGTTTCTCCTTTTGAGTGCTAGCTTTTTGAATTTTCATGTGGGTCTCCAACCTTCTCCACTTGACCTTTTCCTTTAACCTTTCCATTTTTCTCTTTAAGTTGATATCATTTGAGAGGTTTTGATAAATGGCACCTTCAACCTGACATAGCTTTTAGGATCATCTTCAGTCTGCTACTCCTCAGCTTCTTCCTTGATTTCCTTTTAGCTTTGTCTCCTTGAACTCACACCATTGCACATTTATTTTCCTTACAATCTTTAGGTAGTTGCCTCCGTAACTTTGGTGTCTTAGGCATTGCTAACTCTATAAACTTTGTGTTTAACCTTTGTAGACTTAACTTTGTTATCCTGACACAAACTCATGTGTCACTATCTCTACAGCTCTCCGAGCTCTATTGCCTTTGCAACTTCACCTATCCCATTGCCTTTGTAGCATTCAGGTTATTACCTTTGTAACTTATGCTTGCCTCACTTCCTCTACAACTTGCATGCACATCGTCTCTACATAGTTCTTGATTCAACTCACTACCTTTGTAGCTTAAGTGTGTGCTACCTCCATAGCTTGTGTGCTTGCTTAGTACTTTGGATGTCTACTAATAGATATGTCCTACATCCAACATCCCATTCTACCGATGTGAGACACAAGACTGATCCGTTAGTTCCAAGGTTGTTTGTGTTAGGTTTGATCAATCCACTATACTTCCATTACATAACTTTCACACTCGATTGGATCCTCTTAACCTCTTTGAATTGACACCCTCATGGTATCTTGATTATCACAATCTTTTTCAAAGTTGATGCTACTAGCATTGTGGTTATCATGAACCCTTCTAAGTTTGCACACTCGAGTGCCATCTTTTGGAAGTTGATACTGGCTTGTCTCCTATAACCCTCATAGCCACTCACTAGTATCTTACCCTTATAGTAACTTCTTTGATGATTAGTGCCCTCTTTTTTGGCATTTCTTGAGTAACAACCTTCTGATGACCCTTTTTTCAAGTGCATCCTTGTGATGGCTCCCCTATATCAATGACATTGATGGAGGTTGATCATCGAGCATTCTCCCTTTTAGCTTGAGTTTCACTTTGCCTGTGCATGAGCAATTATGAATCTCATGATCATTGCTACAAAGTTTGTCTTATGACTATGTGGTGTAGTCTGCTGCTCTTCTAGGTTATTGCTACTACTCTGCTAAGTGACTATGATGTGCTAGCTCCTTTAGCATCTTATCTTGAATCTTGTGGACAATTTTGTAACTCACTTATTACGTCCATATTATAGTGCATAATCAATCCCTCCAAGATCATCTTTGTCCCCTGCGGGTTTACTCTTTTGAGTAAAATTCATGACTTTTGTCATGATTTTGGACTCCTTGAATAGATTTGTTTGCTCAACACATCAAAAAAGATGTGCCATATTGTAGGATATGTCAACTGTCTATTATGGCCATGCTTTCTAGGGTTTCTCCTGAACTTCCTCCTGCTAGATATGTTATTAATTCACTCACCTTTTTGAGTGATTTTGCATTCATTCAAATGCCTACTATGAATGAGCATATAATTAATGTCCCATGCTGTACAACAAGTCACCCAACTTTTGCACTTACTTACACTCAATGCATCATTAACGTTCCCTCAAATGCAATATCTAGCACACTAGCATTTGAATCACTCCAACATCTTACACCCTTAATGGTAAAGTCTTTAACAACATCTCTTTGCAATTTCCATGAGTGTTTGCTCCACTTACAAGCTCCATATACTTTTGACAAGTCGAATCTATCCCAATCATGGCCCATCAATTTTGCTATCTCTAGAACAATTGAGTTCTGATACCAACTATCATGGGCCAGTAGTTCTCTAGCTGAAACTGTGTAACGTATGTCACCAACTCTTAGCCAATATGCCAACCTTCCAATAAATTCAATTCATACTTGGATAAACAAACGTGGCATTGAGGATTTTATTATGCATACAACTAAAATCCCATGCATAACATGTTTACAAGCAAACATGAGTAGGTAGTCGAAACATTAGCATATATCGAATTTCAAAGAATGTATTACACAAGAAGCTTCCAGTGTATATTGAGAAAGGGATTTTTTTAAAAAATAAGGAGAGGGATAACTCTTTTTTATTAATATATGCTTTATTACATAGTTTTGAGTGTGTAAGGGAAGTCTTTAAGCTTTGCACTCTGATCCCTAGCCAGAGCAATAATCAATGTTGTCAAACTCAAACTGACTTGGCTAATTCAACTAGTCGGACTAGGACCCAAGTCCTAAAATGGACCAATTTTGCCCATAAACCTGGATTGGCTATAAACCTAGATTGAACTAATAAAAACTCGATCGAACTGTTAACCCATTTAACATATTAGACCCAGTTTGTTTGTTTGTTTCATTGCAAATTTAAACTCTTAAAGTCCAAGTCCATATTTCAAGGCCTACTTTTCCCTAACCCAAAGCTGTTATAATAAGCTGAAAAATAGGGCCTCATTCATCAGTCATCACACTTAGCTCATCTCTGCATTTGCACTATAGTTTGTTCTACATCCAAATCAGAATTTTGAAACAATGAAACTTCCCAAGCTTATTGTTGCTGTCTAACTTGGAGCTAATGAAGGAGCAACATATTAGCACACCAATAGTTATCATGCTTAAGGCTCGCCTTTGCATCTGCACTATAGTCTATTCTATATCAGAAGTTTGAAACTTCCTAAGGTTATTACTATCCAACTTGGAGCTGGTGAAGGAGTAATATAGTAGCACACTAACATTGGCTTTTGAAAACTGATCCTAAAGGTTGTGGATTTTTGTTATTTGTTTGTTCATCAGTCCCATCAATACTTCTTATTATACGAGTGGCTATACTAACTTTAGGATTTTATGTCATAACTCTGATTATTTGCAAGATTACTATGAACATTGTTCATGAAGTTAGAAAAGCAATATTAATTAGTGGAATTGTTCCTTTAGTCATGGTTTTGTCATGGAATATGATTGTATTGGGGCTTGTAAAGGCTAATAGAGGAACTATTTCTAATAACCCTATAAAACTTTTGCTTTCTATCAATCTGTCTATGTTATCTGCAATTCAATGTTTTGCCTTCTTTGCTTTTGGCAACAAGCTTGATTGGATATGCTATGAATCATCATGCTATTATTTTGATGTTATTGGTTGTTGAAAATTAAGAATGTCAGATAAGTTTGATTTCTGCATTTTTTGTGTACTATTGACTAGAATTCTGTATGTAGTGAAAATTTGATTTGGTGGTATATGCATGTAGTGAATGTATGTCAGATAAATTTGATTTCTAGATTTTTTTTAGGTATTATAGATATGAAAATCTGATTAGGTGGTATATGCATGTAGTGAATGTATGTCAGTTGAGTTTTTGTTTAAATGAAACTATTTTGTTTAAATGTAAGACATGTCATCTTCTTCAGTTGGTCAATCAATGACTGCATCTTCAACAGAATCTATTTAGGCAAAAACAAATCCTACATGGAACTATTGCATGGAAGGTGTAGATTCAAAGGGGCAAAATTTTTTTAAAATGTTTGTATTGTACCAAAAAAAATCAAAGGTGGAAGGATAAATAGAATGAAATTTCATCTTGCCAAAATAAAGGGTAAAGTCCAAGCATGTTCAAAAGTTCTTTATGATGTTAGATATCAAACTGAAGAGTATTTGAAAGAGTATGAAGGAAAGAAAAACAAGTAGTGTAGCCAAGATCAATGGGAAGAAAATCCATATGCTCATAGTATTACACCATTTGAGGGGGATACACCAGAGATAGAAGGAATACATGGTCAAAAATTTTCAGCAAAAGGAAAAAAGAAGGCAAGTGGGAGTATTGAAAGAATGCTTTCACTAAGAACCACTCATGGAGCTCAACCATCAATTATGAGTGCAATGGCAGGTAAAGATGCTATACATATAGCATATTTGGCAATTACTAGTTTTTTTTACGATAATTGCATTCCTTTAAATGTTGTGAATTCAATTTACTTCTAGCCCATGTTTAATGCTATTATGGCAATTGGTCTTAGTTATAAAGCTCCAACTTATCATGCAATGATAACTAAGTTATTGTATGATATGAAAAAAGAAGTTCAATTGTTGTTTGATGCTTGTAAAAGCACTTAGGAAGACACTAGTTGCACTATAATGGCTGATGTTTAGCAAGATCAAACAAGTAGGTAACTCATTAATTTTCTTATATATTGTCTAAGAGGTATTACTTTTATTAAATCAGAAGATGCTTCAGATGTTGTTAAAGATGCACCAACACTTTGTAAGTTGTTTGAAGAAATGGCTCAATTTGCTAGGATATGTAATGTTATCCATTAGGTTATTGATAATGCTGCTAATTATAAAGTTGTAGGAAGATTGTTGAATGAAAAGTATCCTTCAATTTATTGGTCACTTTGTGTTGCACATTGCTTAAACTTGATTTTAGCAGACATTGGCAAGATGGAACTTGTGAGTAGTCTAGCAAAACGTGCATCAATGATAACCAAGTTTATATACAATCATGCATTTTTATTAGCTTGGTTAAGGAAAAGAGAGGGATGGATAGAAATCATACGTCCAGGGCCGACTCGTTTTGCTACAATTTTCATTGCTTTAAAAAGCACTCATGAACACAAGCATGATCTTATAGCATTAGTCATTAGTAAAACTTACATAGATTCTGGGTACTCCAAAAATCAAAAGGCCAAGGATATTGTGCTATTATTTTAAATGAGAAATTTTGGAATGATTGTGCCATTGTGACAAATTGTGGCTTTACTCATTCGAGTGTTGAGGACTGTTGATGCAGATGAAAGGCCTTCACTAGGTTATGTATATGATGCCATGTATAGAGCAAGGAAAGCTATTAAGAATATTTTTATGAACAAAAAGTCATTGTACAATCCTTATACAAGGATTATCAAACATAAATGAGATAGGCAACTTCGTCAAAAACTTCATGCTACAACAATTCTATTGAATCTAGTTTTTCCCTATGACAAAAAAAAAAAAGAAGAAAATTTCTCCATCAAACCAGAGGTACAACAAAGATTTCTTGAAGTTTTGAAAGCAAGAATTAAGTTAAACAAAACAGGATTTCCAAAAGAAAGCGTGCTTTATCATGAAAGGCATGAAAGTTTTATTAGTGAATTGGCTCTTGAAGCTTTGAAAAATATGTGACTTGGTAAGAATTTTACTCTTTTTGAGTTATTTATAATATTTTGTTATTTAAAATTTGAATCATGATTAGAATGATTGATTCAGTTTGTTTGGTTATCTTTATTATGATAGATGAATGGTGAAAGAATTTTGGATATAGTGCTCCGAATGTAGCACAATTGGCTATCGCTCTTCTAAGCCAAACAACATCTTCTTCATGTTGTGAAAGAAATTGGAGTGTCTCTAAAAGAATACATACCAAGAAAAAAAATAGATTGGAGCATGAAAGGTTGAATGATCTTGTGTTTGTGCATTACAATTTGTGATTAAAAAAATAAGTAATATTATTTAATGCTTCGCTTAATTTGTTGATACTAATTAGTGTATATGAAAGTACAATATTCATAATTTACATGTTACATACTTCAGAGGGCTTCAAACAAGAATAGGTCAATTGATCCTATTAATTATGAAAGTATAGACAAAGCTTAATTTTGGATTATAGAAGAACATGATTCACCATTGCTTAATTATGAGGTAGTCGACAAAATGTTATACAATGATGAAGCAATTCCAAATGTTTCTTCTAATAATCAAGAAGGTTAGTTTTCTTCCTATTAAACATTCATGGAACTTGTTCTAGGCTTATTTTTTTCTTTACAATTTTACATAAAAAATTCTTGTTTTATTATAATTTATTTTTTTTGTTTGGGATATAATTGAAGATGATATTCAAGAACCAAGCATATAGGCTCCATCAGTGGATTTGGGCTCCATTCTACAAGATGAAGATTATGGTAGAGATGAATTTGATAATGGTGATACCATGGCTTGGTTTGATCAAGTTCCTCTCATATTTGACAAGGATTGAGATCTTGATTGTTCTTTATGAATTTATATGTTATGTCAATTGTAGTAAGTGAAAAAAAAAACTAAGACTTATGAGATTGTAATTAGAACTAGAGACAAAGCTTTTGTTATTTACTTTTTATTTAAACCACAATTGTGTTAATGGTTATGATTATGGTTAGATTAATATTTATTTGTTATGGTTTAGACATGCATTTGTATTAACTAAGTAGATTTAACTTTTTATGTTAGACCACTTTAACCATTTAATTCAACTGGTTGAACTGGTCAAGTTTCAAAACATTGGCCATAATGCTTACCTGGTTCACCGAACATGCCCCCTTATAGAGCACTCTAAGCCAAAACCCTAATCGCACGAGTGAAGATATTTTTTCTGAGTTAACATAAGGGGTTTTCTTTTGGCTCAGAAGGGTTTTAATGCATTATCTTATATAGATGTAAAGATAAAAATGCAAGGATCGCCATCATGTATTTTTCTACTTGTACTGGACAAAAGATTAATGCTAAAAAGACACAAATATCCCAAAAATGAAAAAAATAATCCATAAGTATATTTACTCCCAAATTCACACCATATGACCTCTTTTTCATGCTTAATTTTTAAGTCAAGTTTTATCTAAAATCGAGTATGTTTACTTGTAGAATTAGTTCACAATGCCAGCTTATGATAATAAGGTGTATGACCCTTTATTGTATTAACCTATGACCCAATATCTAAAAATTAGAAGAAAATTCTATCAAACATTTTGTAGAAATTTTCTGAAAAAGTACATAAATATAAAGGATTTGGAAGTTTTGAACACTTGCTTTCTTTTACTTTTTATTGTAAATTATTTATGGAAGGGATAGTTCTTCCATACCCATAGTAAAAGTTGGGGTATGCATACCTTAAGTAGTTTGCAATCCTTCAACCGGAAGATAATTTTGCCATTAAATCATGCAGTTGTGGCTTGTTTACAGTCTACCACTACAACTAGCCTTATTATTACTCATTTTTATGCAATTGATCTTATATATTTGTGTATTCGATCTCATCAATGTATCCCGGTGGACTGCGCACATCCTTTATCGTTGTTGGTTTCCTATAATGTTTAATAATCATTTAGATTTTAGTTCTGTGCACACTTTCAAAAAATTTTATGCATTCGCGATTTGAAAATTTTATTATATACAATTTATCAACTTCTTCATAATATGTAATTTTCATAAAAAATTTAAAATTTTTAATGTTACAATTTTGATTAATAGAGTTGTAACTTTTTTTTATACTTATTATATGTAAAATTCAAATAAAATTGTAATATTTTATAAAAAAAAGTTAAGAAAAAGTATGAAATGTTTTCACAAAAATTACAATTTAAAAAAAATAAAAAAGAAAAAGTGTGTATAAAAGTAAAATCTTAATAATTTTCTTTTAATATATCTTCTTAGTTCTTATGTTTATCATTATTTTTCTGATTTGTTACTTCAGCAAAGAAATGAAAGATTAAAGTATTACTATTACAAAAGTTTGCTCATAAATGTTTATGTTGTGGATAAAAATTGGTCTCGTAAAACAGACTAAAGGCTCAGAAGAGGCTAAGTCCAAGGAAGGGGACATCTAGCTCGCTGGGGATAAGGACGCTAAATCTTAGCTCGCATGCTCAACAACTATTCCTACATGAGCTCACCTCGTTACAGGCAAGCTTGTCCTTGTTGAGTGAAAGAAAGCAGCGACTACAAGGATATAAGCTCGCAGGAGGAAACATTGCCTGGGCGGGAAGCTCAGTAAGATAGAGATCCAGACAAGTTCATGTCAAACCTCAATTCTAACAGATAGAAGGGGCCTATCCCGCAGAAAGTGTCCTGTAGTACTCGGATTGCAAGAGATTATATTGTCTTGTATATTTAATACTTGATGTAATAGAATTATAACTTATAATCATTATATGTAACTTCTCTTCCTCTATAAAAAGGGGGAGGAGAACCTCTGTAGAGTGGGCGAAAAATAAGCCTAACCAGCACTTTGTAAATTTTTTTCCAGATAAATAGAAAGCTACCGTGGACGTAGGGACCGGTGCTACCCGATTTTAGCCAAACCACATTAAAATACAACATTCCATCACAACACTTCCTCCTCACCATCTCCACTCCTCTTCATTTCTTATTTTCAATCACCAGAAAGCAGTTTGGAGTTCTAGAACCACTCATTTGGCCAGAGTTTGGCTTAGAACCAGATTCTGTTGTCAATAATTTAGAATAGAATTTTAATTAAAAAATTAGATCAATTTATTTCATATCATTTTATTAAAGAATACTAAAAAAATAATAAAATGGAAATTTGACTTTAAAATGCATTCACATCCTATTCTTTTCATTTTTAAATTTTAGCTTCATTATTTTTTACATTCCAAAATTGTTTGCTATTTTACATTGTTGTTGTTGTTGTGTGGTTGAGTCAAAGTACATGAAGATAATGTTTTGATATAAAATTTGTAAGCATAATATATTTAATATTTTTGATAAATATAATATATATAATATGTGCATGTCTATTAAATGGTGATCAATTGATACTGGTGTAAGAGTGAAGACATTTATACTAATTAATAAATTTTTTTCTAAAATATGAGTTTTTTCTATCCAAGTATTAGATTAATGTAACTATCATATTTAGCATACATAATTTGAAAATTTTTTAACAACAATAAATATGCAATAAAATAATTAAAAGTAACTTGTATTTGAAAAACACATTTTACAGCAATATTATAATTTATTAATGAGATATATATAGTAATTAATTTTAAATTAATATTAAGTTTTGTAAATCTAGTCTACATGTTATATATGTGTGTTAAATCTAATGGTATATTTTGTGAGACACTTATTCAATAAAAAATTATGTAATGATGTAAATACATTTTGAGTTAAGACCAATATCAATTGATTCTTACCTATAAATTATTTTATAACAGAACTATACAGTGATAAATATGCTTTTAAATGACACTAGTGTGAATTAACTCATGTATAATAATACTATATTTGATAATGATTTGTTAAGAAATTATTGAAAAAAATAAGAATGCGAATATCTGTACTATAACTATGTTTAATATATTAAGAAATCATTGAAAAAATAACTCTATTGATAGGTAAAGATCATCTTCAAAGTTGGAATGCATGCATAGAATTGAAATCCACGTATAAAAAATGAGACAAATTTTGAAATACTGTAGTTTGGATGAGCAATATTATAACCTTAAAAAAACTAGACTGCACAATTCATTTCAACTCTCATGATGCATGGAGCATCATGTCAACTATAAGTTAAATTTTATGATGGCCACAACATTAAGTTGGTCGCCATAAAGTTACTTTTCAGACGTAGTAGCATTGACGCTGATGGAGAAACTTGAGAAATATAGCAGTCAGCTGTGTGCCAACTTTCGTTAAGGATATGTTAGATGTAGTGCCAGTGAGCATGGACGTACCCACATTGGCCCAGTAAAAGCTCATGTCCCCACTTAATTTTTTTAAAAATATTTTATAATATTAAAAAAAAATGATAGAAGAATTAAATTAAAAATTCAGTAAAAATTAAATTGAAAAGATTCCTTAAAAATGGATCCTAATGAAAAGAAGTAGAAAATTTAAAGATCAAATTATAAATTTTTCTATTTCAAAGAATAGTTCCAGTTGGTTCAGTCTCACTGCTCAAGAGATCCTTCATGCGCCCCCTGTGAGGCTTCCAAACTGTACAAGCATAAGCCATTCATAAAATCTCATGAATGTGCGCATGCCAAGTCTGACTCAAGTACCAATGTAACATATCATTTTTCTTTCAATGTTGCGTTTGTAAATTGAAAATCCCTTGCTTTTCTGGTGGCCGCCGCAATTTCTCAGTACATTATACTAAATTTGGATGCATGCATCACGGACGCCGCCGTGTCTTCTTTCTTTAGTTCTCTCACCTCAGCAATTGCGTCAACATAAATATTGAGAATCGTTTTTTCATTTTGTATT
>JANHAO010022151.1:0-12325 GCA_026873985.1 Saraca asoca
GGCCAATCGGTGACTTACATTAATTCAACGTACAATAGTTGATACAATTAGTCACCATTCATGACAAATGAATGCTACAGGATCAGAATATGGTTCTGATGGAGGACTTGGGCTTTTGGATGGCAACTCATTGAGCCTACTGAGTGCGTTGTCCAATGGTCTGGGTGTTTCGAAGTCCTCGTTATGCCTTTTCGTGGCAAAGATTCGGTCCTATGTGTCTGATGGGATGCTATAACTCTCGAAGTGGCCTTCAAGTCGCTGAGGTTTCACCTTTTTTGTGAGATGAGGAGTGTGGTCATCGTGACTCTTGCTACCCCTCTTTTTGCTTGCGATGGGACCATTATGGCCTGCTTTATGCTTAGGTTCCTCCGTTCCAAAGGTTTCTTCCCATATTATTTATTTGGTTGCCCGATCATAGAATTTGGTGAGGTCTCGAGCAGGGGACTTATAGAGGCTTTGGTACAATTTGCTGTCTTTGTGGAGTTCCACTGAGATAGTAGTTAGTTAGAATGCTTTCCTCTGAGGGATTCTCCACGGAGTTGGCCTTGTGCCTGAAGCGGGATACATAGTCTTTAAGCGACTCATCCCTGCGTTGGAAAATCATTGTGAGGTGGCAAGGAGGCGCAAGTTATTTCTTCAATGCTCCGTATTGGTCAATGAATTTCCTTTGGCATTCTTCCTAAATGCCAATACTATAAGTCGGGAGGTGCCTGAACCATGCCTGAGGCGTTCCCCCTAATGTGGCGGGAAAGACGTGACACTTCACTAGAGGGTCAATTATTTAGAGGTCCATTTAAGTATTGAACGCATCCAGGTGGTCACTCGGGTCGCTGTTCCCATCGTACAGCAGGATAGAAGGCACTTTGAGTTTCTGTGGGAGAGGTTGCGTCACGATCTCCATAGAAAATGGGGAGCTTTCCTCATGGTGAGGCTAATGGTTTTGAGGCTGCGAATGCTCTTCTAGCCATTTGAGCCTATGGAGGACTTCTTCCATTGTCCGGTTTTGCATCTCAGACTGAAGGGTGGAGCTTCCTGCTCGTTGAGAGGCCCCCAGTTGCTAGCTATCATGATCTTCATGAGTTTCCTTTTGAGCCTCTTTATGAAGCTATTGGAGTTATACCATGAGTTCTTCTTGTCTCTACGTGCTCTGAGCTTGGGCTTATGCCAGCGCTTTGACGATTTTCACTAGCTCTCTTACCGTGCTTTCGAGTGCCGAACGAGGTTGGCCGGGAATTTATGCCTCTTGAGTTTCAGGAGCAGTAGTAGACTGTTGGTGAGCCCTTACGACAGGAGTGTCCATCGATTAGAGGGATGAAGTGGTTGAGCTCCAAGTTATTCTTCCTCTGGCCATTATTAGGCTACAATGGAAACTTCAGAGAGTAGAAGGTCCCCATAGATGGTGCCAAAATGTTGATGTCAAAATTTGGCTTGTATGGAGAGCTCCAGATTTCGGCCAACGGGAAGAGTTCAAGGATCCAATACTGCTTCTGAAGTACAGAAGAACATGGACTGAGAGGAAGAAGGGATGGAGAGACAACGAGTTTAATGTGCTTCGGCTAAATTGGGGTGCTATCGGACCCTACGTTCATGACGAAGATTTCATTATTATATTAAGAAATGATTTTAGTAGAGTTTTTGCTTACAGAGTTTGGCCTCCCTCTCTCTTCTAACAATACAATCCTATTTATAAAGGAAGGAGGAGTTACATGTATTAATTACAAGCTACAATTGTGTTACATTAGGATATAAATGGAAAGGATAGTAAAATGCTACAATTCGGCTACTGCAAAATGCAGGCTGTGGGGTGGGCCCCTTTGGTCAGCTATAGACTTGTGTCTGTTTGTGTCCGTCGCTTGGCACTATTTTGCCATTCGAGGTGTGCGACGGCTAGAGCGAGTACTGCTAGCTTGGGGTTGTCATGGGAACCGCTATAGTGAGAGCAATGCTACTGTAGTGAGATAGCTAGTTGCTTGACGAGTTGTCCTTCATGGTTTTCTCGCTACATCATTGTTTTGCAAGGGGCAAAGCGAGGCTTGCTCTATGAGATGGCATTGGGATGGCTTTGCCGTACCACCTTCTATCAAAGGGCGAAGCAAAGCTTGTTGGGTGCTTTTGGTAGGCAAGCGATCAGACCTTAGGTCTACCATGATCACTCAGGGTCAATTTTTTGCCTATAACACAAATGATTACAACAGTTACAACAGCCTAATTGCTTTCATTATTTAAACAAGTTTTCACAATTTTTCTTCATATTCAAGTACGAAAACATCTGAGAAGAAGAGCTAAACATGTTTTCTCTTTACCTCATCAAGTTCTGAGATTTATTCAAGCTCTTGGATCAAAAATCAATTGAGTTCATCTTAAATTGTTTGAGATTTTCATCTTAAATTGTTTGAGATTTTCATCTCAAACTAGTGGTATTGTATTTTTCAATCCTTCTTATTCTATTTCTTTTTATTTGAGATTTCTAGGATTTAGAAATTTGTATAGGTTTAGAAGAACCTGTTCTAATTCTTCTAGGTTAGCAAGAAGCCTATGTAAGTTCTTGTGTTTGATGTAAACTGGCATTTTAGGAGCCTGGTAAATCTTGATTGTTTTATTTTTAATTGAAGAGGTCTTTCAGTTGAGAAAGATCAAGTGGAGTAGACTTGAATTATAGTTTCAATTCAAGTTGAACCACTTTGAAAATCTATGTCTTCAACTTCTTTTATATCTTGCTATTCTTGCTACTACATTTATTGTCAATATGCTACATATCTCATTAAAAGAAAAGTTGATATTAGAAAAAGGTGTATATAAATTCACCAATGGGAAAAGGGCAAGATCTATTTGTTTTTTGCAATTTAATTTTTACTGGGAGCATCAGTATGAAATTATACTAAGATAGGGGGATTAACATTCTTAGACTTGTAGTGAGACTAACTACTATCCAAAATATCATGAGTTGCTTCTTTGTCTCCCATGCAGACTTGTAAAACAAAAGTTATACTTGCTTTACTGGTACCCGATTGGTCTTGGGTCTAGATTTGTTAGTCACAATAGCAAAATTTCCAATGGAAATGGATGTTTTAGGTAACCAAATTAATTTTTAATTTGGTTTTAGCATATAGGTTCCATTTCTATATGGACAGTATTTAATGTGATGTCCTTTGTGATTATAGTAGAAATAAGTAATATAACCATAATTTCTTTTTGTTCTCTTTTTATTTTGTTGCTTTTAACCTAAGCCTTTCTTATTTTGAAAGTCCTTTTGATCATTTAAAAAATTGTTGAGTCTCATCTTGCTATTTGTAAAGCCTTGTAATGTTTTTGACAAGCTATCTATTTCTAATCTATAGGCTTCACATTGATCACATGTCTTACTTTCACTTAACAATTTTTCTGGTAAGACATTTAGATCACTATTCTCTTTTTCCATTTGACGAATTTTCTTATGCAAACTTTCATTTTCACTTTTAGCATGCTTTATCTCTTCCTTATCTTTCAACAATGAGTCATAAAGTTCAATGTATACATCATCAATCTTTGCATCACTATTATCATCATCAAAATAATTAAATTCATCATCACCAGAATTAAGCTCATTATTAGAGTAAAAGAAAGATTGATTTCTGAATACTTCACTATGATCATTTAGTTTAGCCATGAGGTAGAGGAGTGCTTCTCCCTTTTCTTCATCTTCTCTAAAATCATTCTTATCTTCCCAAAAAGCTAGATCAGCTTTCTTGAAGGAAAATCTCCTTTTCCTTCTTTCATTTTCCAGCTATTTTTTTAGGTAGATGGGGTAGTCCGGTTTGATATGTTTAGGTTTTTTGCATTCAAAGCACATTGGAGTAGTGCTAATTGAGTTTCCTTGACAATCTTAGTTTGATTTCTTCTTTATAGAGCCGCCTTTCTATTTTCTCTATTTCTCTTTTCTTTGAGAATTTTCTGCAGATTCTTACTTAATAAAGCCATGTCTTCTTTTTCATCTACACTTTCATCACTATTTAATTCTTCATCATCATCAAAAGTCTTAGTAGCTTTGAAGGCCAAGGTTCTTTTCTTTTTATCATCACCATTCTTTTTATGTCTTTTCAATTCTAGCTCATGTTTTTCTAGATTTCCATAAAGCTCTTGAATGGTAGGCATTCCCATTTTAAGTGATTCCTTGATAGCTATTACCATAGATTGCAATTCTTCTATTAGAGAGCTTAGAATTTTATGCATCAAATCTGCATTGTCAAAGGTTCTTCCAAGAAGCATAAGATGATTAGTTATAGTAATGAATCTTTGAATGAGATCCTTAATGGATTCTCCTTCCTCCATTTTGAATATTTCATACTGAGAAACTAATACATGCACCTTAGATGCTTTAGCCTATGTTGTGCCAACATATGCTACTTCTAATGTATCCCATATTTCCTTAGTTATTCTACAATTTGATATTCTTTCATACTCATTTGGAGATAGAGAGTTAGAAATGATCCACTTGACTTTAGAAGCTAGGAGGTGTCTCTTCCTTTTCTCTTTAGTCCAAAGAGATTTAGGTTTAGGCTATACAATCCCATTAATTAGAGTTTGTGGTGGATCATATCCATCCATAACAATTTCCCACTTGTTTATATCAGTGGATTCGATAAAATCTCTAATTTTCTATTTCTAATAGGTATAGTGATGTCCATTAAATCTAGGGGGTTTATTCAAAGGTGGACATTTAGGCAAAAGTGTAAAGCTAGAATCCATGATCTCCTTGAAAATAAAAGATTATCAAGAGCAAAGCTTTGATACTAACTTTTGGTCCCAAAAATAACAGTAAAATGATCTTTCCCTTATTGAAAACACTCTTTTGTTTTAGATTGGATTCTAGTTTTTTTTACAAAAAGTAGAAGTCTTTAAACAAGAATTATCTGAGTACCTTTATTGAATGATAAAGATTTAATTGGAGTCACTGTTTAGATGTAATTCAGAATTTAATAACTAAATATCAGTTAGGTAGAATTGTAGTAGTAAGATAAATTGTTGTAATGTAAATTTCATAAAGATAAATGCAAAAAGTTCAGGAACAATAAAGAACACAAGATTTTTGAATTGGTTCAACTTCAACTGAAACTGCAGTTGAAGTCTAAATCCACTAGACAATTCTCAACTGGATGGTCACTTTTATTAACCAACAAACAAATACAAGAATTAATTGAGCTCCTAAAGGCTAAACTAGATACAAAAATTCTTAATCTTCTACAACTATGATCAACCTCATAATCAAGAAGGTACTACAAGAATTCATTACACCTTTAACTTATTATGATCAACCTCACAACTAAAGAAGATGCAAAGGGAAGATCAACCTCTTCCATTGTATCTTAGATTTCTATCAATCTAGAAGTCTAAAATGAAAACTAGATTCCTATCAACCTAGAAATCTGAAATAAGAATAAGAAAGAGGGTTAGAAATACAATACCAAAATTGAGATGTAAATCTCAATTATCTAATGTGAATTCTCCTCTATTTTGATCCAAGATCTTTTGAATTGATGAAATCTAGTGAGGTAGTAAAGTATCTACTTTAGATCTATTATCTGTCTATTTTTCATGCTTGACGAAATAAAAGAGTTATGAAAACTATTATGTTTAAAATGAGGCTAGGGGCGGCAACTGACATTAAAAAAATAACTAACTTTCAGTTCATAAACCGATGCAAAGCTGTTACTAACTAATGTATCGATTTGTAAATCAATTAGTCTATGAGTGTTATAAAGAATTTCATGACAAAATCGATGCATGAATCAATTCATAATATTATATGAATAGGTCCTGAATCGATTACCTAATCAATTAATCAATTCAGGAAAAATCCTAACCTACCAAATTTCCACTTGTTTTTCAATTTTTCTGGCTGGATTGGATGGCAAATTTCACTATCGAATTAGGAGCTTAAATTTGGTAGGTCACCATTTTTGGGTTTTCTAAGAAAGATTAAGAGCAGCATGGTTAGGCCCACCTGATTTTTCCAAATTCCATCATCTTCTATGACTTTTTAATTTTTTAGTATTTTTTGAATTATTTTCCTATTTTTTCCATTATAACTCTTTTAGTTTTTGAATTTCTATCAAGCATTTTTATGTATGGCTTGATTCTCTCATATTCCTGAGTTAATATATGATCCAAAGATTGAGAGAAACTTGTATGAATTGAGAAGAGAGAGTAGGCCCCAATCTGGCCTAATTCAAAATATTTCAATAGCATCAACTTCAGTTCCTTCCTCTCCAAGTTCAGGCATTGTAGTGGACTTTGTTTTTTGCTTGTTCATCACTTTCTTCTAACATGTAGAATATGGCATTTCATCAAAGAACTTTGAAGAAACTAGCAACTCTAGACCTTAACCAATAGCCCTTCTGCATCAACTACCCTAAAATTGAGCTTGCATTTGAATTGAAGTCTGGTCTAATCCATCTATTGCCTATATTTCATGGACTTGCTGGGGAAAATCCTTATTAGTAATTAAAGGAATTCCATGTGATTTGCTCAACCATGAAGCCTTAAGGACGCTTAGAGGAGCATATCAAGTTGAGAGCCTTTCCCTTCTCCCTAATTGACTTAGCTAAGGAATGGCTATACTATCTTCTTCTTGGTTTCGTCAACATTTTGGCATGAGATGTGTAGACTCTTCCTTGAGAGATACTTCCCTACTTCTAGAGTTGCTAACATTAAAAAGGAGATATGTAACATTAGGCAACTTGAAGGAGAAACTTTATATAAGTAATAGGAGAAATTCAAGAAACTATATGCTAGTTGTCCCTATCATCAAATTGGTGACTAGCTCCTGATCCAATACTTCTATGAAGGTCTCTTTCCTATGGATAGAAGCATGATTGATGTTGCAAGTGAAGGAGCACTGGTAAATAAGACCTTTAATGTTGTAAGCAATCTCATAGTAGTTTAGTAGTAGATTAGACTATACCATGAAGGGAATCAATAAGGTGTAGACATCTAACTTGGAGAGACAAATGACAGACCTCACCCAAATGATGTAACAATTCATAGGAAAATAAGAGGTAAAATTGTATGGCATTTGCTCAGCCCCTAGACATAGCACTGAGACATATCTTACATTTAACTAAGAGCTGATCCCTTTACAAAAATCCAAGCCATGAGGAGGTTTCTAGAAAATAATAGAAGATTTGTCATGACCCATAGGAACCTCCTACAAGCCTAACTATGCATATCGACTTATAATTTTTCTTTTATTCCTACCAAAAATTTGACAGAGTTTCCCCTATATTTTGGATGTTGAGGCTCAAGGCCTTATTATACAATATGGGTCACACGCACATTGGAACCTGGATAATAGATAAATATATATATACAGTGGCCCAGTCTAAACAAAAATAATTTACTGGGCATCCAGAACTCAATTACCAACATAATACAATAAATATTACAATAAATCAATATTAATTTATACAATACATCTGTAGACAAATCATGTGGGCCAGATACGTAGCAATATACTAAATTACATGGTGGTCCAAACTAACTATTTGTTCTACTGAATATCAGAAATACAAACTTTTACAAGATATACTTATTGTTATTATCCACTATTTATACTTTTGTTATTTTACTTCTTTATGTTTTAATTTGTATTTCTTTTTCTTTACAAAATATTGTCTGCATCCACATAATTCTCACAGATAACCAGAATCGATCAGATTTCCTCCTTTTCCATCTACAACACTATACAGATAGTTCATTTTATTCCACCCTCCCCCTTATTGCTCCAATAGACACTGGGTGGTCACAAGTGCACCTGAGGGTTTCTTGTGAATAGCCAATGGTTCCAAATCCAAAGGAATTCAAACAGAGAACCAGAATAGATCTCCATGTCCAACCGTATCACACCAGTTCAGATTACCCCCTTATTGCTCCTATCGAGCTGATATTACACAGGTGCACTTGCGGGTTGCCCAGGAATTACCATTGGATTCTCAGTGAGATTAATTATGTTAAATATATTATACAATAGATATTGATGTTTGGATTCCAAGGAAACTCCTATTGGTGATCATAGCATTTTCAATATTTCTGTTATTCATTACCGCCCCTTGGGCTATTATCGCCATTTCAGCTATTCACTGTATTTCCTAGCCATACTGGCTGTTCTTGTGGTATTTCCCAGCTTTAAAGGCTATTTGCAGATGTTACCTGATTACCATTAGGTTTCCAGGGAATCCAATTTTCATATTTGTTAGTATAGAAGTATATGATATATAGAGAAAGAGAGAAAGAGAGAATACCTCAGAATAAGCTCATCATCAGCATTTCAATTTATTGCAATTATTATTTTATTATGATATTACTATTTGATATAAAACACCTTTTTATAAGAGTGGGAGTGTCCACTTTCATACATACATCCATACTTCAACACTTACAGCGTCTAAATTATTCAACAAGTCAAACTTAGCCAATAATCAACAATCCAAGATGGACACAACAAATAGCATTCTAATATTCATACAGCAACTAAACATCCATATAGCAAACAACCAAGCTGACATTTATACAACATCTAGAATATAGAAACCAAAACTATACAGCAACCAAAATTTAGCATTTATTCAGCAAACAAAATATAACAAGCCTAACAGTAATCAAGATTCATTTAACAATTATCAAACCACAACTTCCACATATATGCACAATCAATTACTTCTTCACAATCAAGCTACCACATCAATAAAAATTCTAGTCTTTCCATTCCTATAGCTAATCGGAAGTATTTCAGAAGAAATTTTATGACAAAATATTTCAAATTCATCAACTATTCATGTTTACACTTACACACAAATATTTTGACAACTATTAAACCGATTACTATGGAATAAAACTTTTGTTCTAGGATTGTTCACCAGGGTCTAAAATATTTGTAGCCAGCTCGATCAAGTTGGGATGCTACCGGTGAGTCTGTGGAGTTTGTTGAACAAGTTATACTGCTAAGAGCTTTTAACATAGACATCTTGAAAAATTAACTGTAAAGTTACTATAAAATAAATCTGATGGTTTAGGATTACTCACCAAGTCCCAAAGTGGCTATCTTCAGCTTGCCACCGACCGGAGTGCCGCGGCCAGCCCCAAGTACATGGCTGGCCAAACCAGTAAGAGGGTAGGGGAAAAAGGAACCAAACTGCTGCAAGCTTCTCCTAGTTGGAACTTATATAGAAAGAATAGAAGGGACCATCCACCAATGTAGCAAAGATCGACCGGTGGCCCAAGCTGCCATGGCCAACCGTCATCAACGATAGAACTCTCATAATGAGCCAGCCGAAAAGAGAAAACCATGGTGGAAGCTTGCTATGATCTCGGCATCACACCAGAGCTCAAGAAGGAAGCCAAAACTTCGCCGGAACATGAGAAGTTTCTGGAGCTTTCGGCATAAACCAGCGGATGCCGCCGCCCCAAAAATGAAGAAGCCAAGTAGAAGCCATTTCGGGGGGGTGTAAATTGGGGTCCCGAAAAATCCAGAAAGGGGGCAAAATATCAGCCCCAAGAATCGAAAATCGGCTGAGCAAGTAGTAGGCCGAATTTTCACTTTGGCCCTAACATTTTACACTAATCCAAGATTTTCCCCACTGAAAATAAAACTTTTCAATTTAGTCCTTGTCAATTTTTTTCAATTTAGTCCCTATAAATTTTAAATTTTATTTTAAACTTTTCCTTTTTATTTTCTTGAATTTTTCGGGTGTTACAAGATTCCTACACCAGAACCAACATGTATATAGCCCCTACTCCAACATATATAACCTTAGCTTGAGAGATTGCCTCAACTTGAGAAATGGCAATCAAGCTGGACAACAAAGTTCCTATTAGTAGCAACCTTCATATTAGATGCAACAACCAAGGTAGAACCAGACCATACAGTAGTAGAACTAGCATTCAATCTCCAATAAAGCTTTTGCAGAGATGATGAAAAACATGGTGTAACAGAACATATAATTCTAATAAGACATCAAAGGATAACTTTAGCAAATATAAAGCAGGAAATTGGCTCCATTAATAGTAAAATATAGATAGTAGAAACTAGGATTACTAACTTAGAGAATCAGGTTGTAAATAAACTATTTTCCCAAATAGTGGTAAATCCTAGAAAAAAGCCTATGCTATAATGTTAAGGAGTGGCAAAGATGTAGAGACCATGGACAAGTAGCCAATTTCAGACTAAAAAAAGGTAGAGACTTTAACATAAGCAGGCAGCTCTTAACTAGTCTGTCTACCCCCAGCCTTCTCAAGCAGAAAAAGAAAGACCAAGACAAAGGCATCTTGGAGACTTCTAGAAGGGTAGAAGTAAACATTCCTCTGCTTGATGTGATCAACCAGATCTCAAGGTATGCCAAATTCCTTAAGAAGTTATGCACCACAAGAAGGAAACTGAAAGGTAATGAAAGAATTAGCATAAGGGAAATTGTTTTTGCTATCACACAATGAAAAATACCTAGATATGCAAGGATCTCGGTACCTTTACCATCCCATATGTTATTAGCGAGACTAGATTTTAACATACCATGCTCGATCTAGGTGCATCCATTAATGTCAAGCCTTTTATCATTTATTCATCTCTAAATTTAGCACCATTAAAAGAAACTAGGGTCATAATTCAATTAGCAAATAGGTTTAATACTCAACTTAAGGGAGTTATTAAGGATATTCTAGTGAGGATGAATGTTCAACTTAAGGGAGTTATTGAAGATATTCTAGTGAGGATGAATGACTTCATTTTTCCAGTAGATTTATACATTCTAAACATGGCTGATGATCCCTCCACTAAAAACTTTTCCCCCATCATTTTAGGGAGATCTTTTCTAAAATTTGCAAAAACAAAAATAGATGTGTATGCTAGCACATTAACCATGGAATTTGATAGTGACATTATGAAATTTAACATCTTTGATTCCATGAAATACCTTACTTCTGATGATGATTGTTCTTGTTTACACTTGATGTTTTTTACCCCTTAGTGCTGGATGCATTAGACTTGAACACCTTGGATGAATCAAAAGCAACATTTACAGAAATTATTGAAGTTGTCGAGTTATAGTTGTAGATGAAACCAAATTTGTTAGAGTTATAGAGCTTTCATCCTTTCTCACACAAGTTGCTTCCTTCAATGATTCAAGCACCAATTTTAGAATTAAAACCATTACCAATTCACCTAAAGTATGCGTACTTGGAAAGGGAGTAAACCTTCTAGTCATAATTGCCAAGAACTTAATTGCAAAATAAGAGAAAAAATTTATTAGAGTGCTCAAAGACCACAAGTTAGCAATAAGATAGACCACAGTAAACACTAAAGGCATCAACACTTCCAAATGCACACATAGAACTTTACTAGAGGAGGGTTCCAAACTAACAAAAGAGCCTCAAAGAAGATTAAAACCTCTCATAAGGGATGTGGTGAAGAAAAATTGTTAGTCGAATATAGGTGCCCTAGAGTTAATTTGATTGGGCTCTATTGCATTTATGATTAAGCGGTCTATGGATTTGGATAATAAAGGTTGAATATTCATCTTATATTTCATATTATGTTCATATTTATAATTCATGCATAATTAAAATGAAGCCCATGGTGAGAAGTCCATTTAACCAATCCTATAAAGGGTTATGGGATTGTGAGAGTGATTTTAAATGGATAAATTCTACACCAAAATGACACTAGTAGAGATCTGATAACTGGGCACTATCAAGATTCATTGAGACTAGACGATGTGGTATTCCTCAATTGATGGCAGCCATCCTCACAGGCTGAGGTGCAAGAGAGTTGCATCAGAATACACACATAGACATGACTCAATTAGTTTGGGGAAACGTAACTCATAATCATGATCTTGTCTGACCTATTTGGAGATATTGTATAGAGCTACGTTATCAGTTAATCTCCAAGTGATGAACACATGACTGATCCTATGACTTGAGATTATGGGATGTCTTTTACATGAAAGGTTATGCTTTAACCAAGTCAAACGTGACTCTATTCATGACGAAATATAAAGGCTTAGGTTGGGCATTTCTGGAAGTGTAGTTAAGCATTGCCTAATTAAGATAGAATTCATTACCATTCTTCGGAGTAAATATCCGATAGCCACTTAACAAATTAGTTTGACTAGCGAAATCCATATGCATAGTTGAATAAGAGACACAAATTGGATTTGTGTGCTCGAATTCATCTAAGTCAAATACTTCACGAGGTTGAGAAACTTTGATTGATTATAGATGTTGACTTTCATCCATACGTCTGACCAATCTGGATATGGGTAATGAAAGGATTGTATCATGCACAATGTGTAACACG
>JANHAO010022152.1:0-12289 GCA_026873985.1 Saraca asoca
TTAGGATAAAGTTGAAGAGTTTTTTCCTTATCTTATTAGGATAGTTTGCCTATAAATATAGTTTGTTTCAAGTCTTATAATGTAATCAAAAGGGTAAGGAAGAGAAATAAGCCAGCAAGGTTGTGAGTTTAGATAGAGAGTTCCTTTGTATTGAGTTAAAGTCGTGATCAATAAATTTCTCTTTTCTTATATTCTTCTCCAAAATTCTTCTTTTTATTCTTTTGGTTCCAACACCTCATTCTGTGCTCGGAAAGCTAGCGATCTAGCGAGCTTAGCTCTTTCCTTCCTCGAAGTGATCTACTGCTAGGCCTTTGCCAGCCCATTTCACAGAATCAAAAAATGCCTATAATAGAAACCTAACTTGTACACTTTATGTACAAGCACTCTATTCCTTTTAGGAATTTCATTTCAAACACTTCCTTAGTTGAAATTTATGCACATTGCACCTTCTTGTAACTTACATTCGATTGAAGTGAATTTTAAGTTTGTTTCTAGTCTTAATTTGTTCAAGTTTGTTTTTAGTGTTAATTTGTTCATACAAATTATTATTCATGTTGCTTTCAATTCAAATATTCATAAAGGCCAAGATTCTGCCTATTTGCTATGAAGATCCACCTTTGGAACTGAAGCTTTCTAGATTTGCAAAATTTAGCTTAATCAATATGTAAATAAATAAGAATGATAAAGGAACTTTACATGTGCTTGAATATATACACACACACACACACACTTATGAATCTATATAATCTATATATATGTTCTTATGACTAAATAGTATCTACCTAAGTGAGTTAGAAACCCTTACTTCATTAAGTACCTGGGTTATACTCACTACTCTTTTTATCATTCAACGACCTTGTTTTTAGAAGATCTTGATCAAGTTGGACCCATTCCTACTCAGTAGAGATAGAGTTATGATTTAGTATGTAGATCAACTACATTACAGGATGTTAGCATTCAGCCAGGTTGATCTTGTCATATCTTAAGTCCAAATTTCTATTTTTGAAAGAATTTCATTTTTAAATTTAGTTGTTTTCTAGCTTGCACATTTGATTTCATTTTGGTCTTTGAATTAAAGTACACACAATTCAATTATTTAAATTGAGGATTTATTTAAAGATTTACATGCATAAGAGTGAAAAACTTATGGATTCATGGGTTGTCACTTCATAATCCATGCAAATTATGTTCTTAGATTTAAGGATATAATAAGTCACCACACCCTTACAATTGTCTCCATCATATATAATTATTGGATTATGTCACACTTAATCAACTATTAGTCATTTACATTGTCTTCAAATATTTAAGAAATAATTCAACCTGACTTTACCATAAGATTAATGCTATTTCAGTAATTACTGATTAGGAATGACAACGGAGAAAGTATGGGTAGGGGACTAAGATCCATGTACCGATACTCGTCCCCATTCAGAAATAATTTATCCTTCCACATTCTTATACTTGTTAGGGTAAATTTTTGAATGCACATCCTTATCTCCATTAAATCTTTAAATCCCATACTCGTCCCATTTCTTCATTTTATTTAAATGATACATATTCACATATATGTTATTATAATTTTTTTAATAAAAATTAAAATTTAGATATAACAATAAAATAATAATTATCCAAAATTGTTAATAATACTAACACAAAAAAAAAAAACATAAAGTTTTAGTTGGAGTTCATCTTTAAAAACTCTTTATATTTAAATCAAATGTTTGTGTGCATTATTATTATTGTTGTTGTATATCAAGGGTATGAATAAGTTTGAATAGCGCAGTCCTTGTACCCGCACCCATATCCAATAAAATTCTCATGTATCCATATCTATTTTTAAGATCTATACTCCTATCTAAACTAATAAAATTTGCTGTGGGTCAAATTACCGTTCCTATTACTAATCCTTTTCTAAAATCAGTGCTAATTAATAATTCATATATATGGCCCTTCGAATTTGGGGATGGTTAATCAATTATCTATCATTTGTCCTTTTTTTTGTTGGGAGGGGGGGTAACAAAAAGTAACGCTTTTGTTCGATTCATTTATTTTATTTATTGATTTAACTTAAATAGTTAAAGGTGTTATTTAATTTTTTTCCCTTTTTCTAAATTTTTTTTTACTTTTGTTATTCTCTGTTATATTTATTAAATTACAAACATTATAAATCTAACTCATAACAAAATACAATTAACTTTTATAATATTTGCAAACCATTTATTAATTTGATATTGTATTAATTAATTTATATTTTTTTACAATTATTTGCAATCAAATTTGTGATTTTACAGGTTATTTGCAGAGTCACAATTGGACAGGAGCAGTTTTGCAATTATGCCATTTTCTGGTTTCCAATTGCAAAGTGTCAGATTCAATTCTCAGGGAATCTGCTTCACGTGCTCGAGGCAAATCACACGTCTTCATCCCTTGCTTAAACTGGGTTGCTTTGGACTTGTAGTCCATCCCCCTCTTTTTTTTAAAAAAAAATGAATGTTGGGCCTGGACCCGAATCAAATCAACCTAGTCCCCTGGCTCTTTCTCTTCAATTTTTTTGTTTTTTTCGACTCTCTCTCTCTCTCTCGAATGTAATCCCTCCAAATTCCAAAATATTCATCATCTCCCTCCGTAACTAAAAATCAGAGCTATCACTCTTGGAGTTTTAAAAACTACATTGTCAATAAGCCTTACCAACAAAACCCCTTCTCGATTCCAATCCAGTGCTCAAACAATCTTTCACAGCTACAATGTCTATGTTAAATCACCAAGATGACCTCAATCTCCTCCTTTCTCTCCAGGACAGAGTTCTCGAAACACCTCCTAGTTCTCCATCAGCCCATTCGCCAGGTATTCTTCCATATCCCTATATTTCTTTTCAAAATAGCTTTCAAGTTCTCAACGTTTCACTAATTTGTAGGAAATTTATTCGTGGATATTTCTGTCTTGCAGGTTACCTATCTGATAATGGGTCACCGAAGCAGAAGGAGATGGCTGACATGTCTGTATTCAAAGACGCTGTTCAGGATTGGCTTGACTGCGAACCCAAAGCAAAGGATAAATCTCTCAAGTTGAAACGGTCTGGGAACACACATGATGCTGATGTTGAGAAGTATTCTGGTCTACGAATAAGGTTTGTCGGTGCTGACTCTTATCTTTATATCTCTAGTGTTATGTGTGCATTATATAGTATTTACAATAGTAAGGAGAAGAGGAGAAGACGGTGGTAATCTATAATTTTGGCTCTAGTAGATTAGTTCATCTCTACCTATTGCTGCGGTTTCAGAATGCAGGTCCTCTTTGTTTCTAAATTGTTTCAAGTTAATATTTATCATTTTTTTTTTAATCTTGTCTGGTTTGCTGAGTTTATTTTTGTACAGGAACCAACTGGTAACCTCTACAGAGATCAAGGAACGTTTCTCAGACATTCGATTTGTTCGATTATCAGCGATCAAGTAAATTTCTACTTTATGTTCTGCTATGCCTGGGCAGACTTAAGTCTGGTGAATAGTGATAGAACAATTTATATGCTTTTGGATCTAATTATATTGACTTTTAGCTTGGTTGTTTTGATCGATCTGATTTGTGGTTTTTTTAATTGTATATTCAGGAATTTGTTGATTGGAGATACTTTTTCTGGATGTTGGGCGACTGTCGGAGTCTTGACTGAGAAGGGTACACCAAAGACTAGTTCCACGGGGAAGAGCTATTGTATTTGGAAAATTGGATGTCTGGATGAAAATACTATTTCTCTTTTCTTATTTGGTGATGCTTATCAAAGGAACTTGCAAGAGAAGGCAGGAACAGTCTTTGCACTGTTTAATTGTGCTGTGCGCAAGGATACCACAGTAGAAACGGATTCATGATACATATATATTTTGTAAAAATGTAGGTTATTTGCCAAAACATGTGATAATTGTTTTTGTTTCTGCAGGGCAATGGCTTTTCTTTGAGTGTATATTCAGCTGGTCAAATGTTGAAGATGGGCACCTCTGTTGATTATGGCCTTTGCAAGGGAAGACGAAAGGACGGGATGGCTTGTACACTTGTCATTAATAAGTATGTGGATATTAGTATTTCTGATAATATATTTGTATATAGAATGCTTTGTGAAATTGCAATGGGACTTCTTCTACAACGAGTAACCTTCACTTGTTATATTTAAAGTCTTATTACTAAAGGGACATGATCACATATTTGAAAGATACTTTGTCCAATAGTCCTTTTATGGAATATGTTATTTAACTTGGTAACCTGGCACTGCTTGAACAAAAGTTTGTCTAAATTGTGAGCTCTGCCATTTGATTTTCTAGATTTTTTTTTTTTTGTGATAAATGAAACAAAAATGGATTAAAGATAGACAAATTTAATTAATATTCAAGGTCTTAAGGATTCCTTAGACTAGCATTTTAATGACAGAAAAAAATTGACATTCCACAAGGTGTTATTGCAAAATGGATGTTGTGATTTGAGACAAGCTGCATCTAGTCACAAGCAACATTTCTTTCTGGGTTTGAAAATCCTTGAGCACTTTCACTTATAATCATGGTGCGTGTCCTTATCCTTCCAACTGGCCTTTAAACCTATTTTCTCAGTTTCTTTGTGTAAGAAACAACTCACTGTGCTGCATGTCTCAATCTTCTTTTTCTTTTTTCCACACAATCTCTGGCCCTCTTGTTTGTTTCTATCTTCTCTCAATCAATGATTTCTTGTTTTATCTCATACACACGCAAGGTAAAATTAAAAAAAAAAAAGAAACAAGTCACCATGGAAACTGATCTTAAACTGTGCTTATTTGCTGATAAAGGAGTATGCTCTTTTTAAGAAAACCACAGGTGGACATCAAAGCCATTGGTTGTCAGGAGGTAATTCTTAGTTTTAATTTTTAATTGTCAATGCCTCAAGGGAGTATGAAATAGCATTGCTATGATGCATTGTGGTTTATGATGTTTAAATATCCTTAACTGTCCTTCTGGCAGTATCATTGCTTTTTTTTTTCCTCTTATTTGTTGTAATACGTGTTATCTTCTCTGATGTGTATTTGCTTTCTGTCCTAAGTATTTCTTTACCTTGACTGATTGAGATATTGTAATCGTTGCCTTTGTTATTTCAGACGTCAGGGGATATATTGTAAATATCATAAATCAGTAAGCAACATTCCATTCTCCACCTTTTTTCTAGTCAATATTCCTTCACTACAAGTATATTTAATGACTATGTTTCACCTATCTGTCATATTTCTGTAGAAAGCATCAGAGAAATATTCCACAATGCGAACTGAACTCAAGGGTGGGTGAGTAAAGAGTGTTTTTTGTCATATTGATTCAGTTTTATGTGATTAAAACTTGCTTGATTGATTTTTCTTTAATTTCTCCTCAATTGTGATGCATACATTTTTTTTTTCCTCAAACAGGAATATAAGAACAGCAATTAGGCCTGGGAATTATCTCAAGTCAGAAGGAATCTACTTAGTTGACCCTCTTGCTGAGAAAACAAACTTGAAAAAATCACAGCCAATGAAATTGCTGTCTGTGGATAGTCTCAGAAAGGCATTGAGGTTTGTCAGTCATTGTTTTGTTAGCCATGGGTTCAATAGCTGCTGAGCTATATTGTAATTAATCATAGAGATTCTTTGAGTTCTTGTGCTAAATGCTAAAATTCAATCGCAATACCAGCAATGCAGGCAAAGTGACAACAAAAATGCACTCACAAGGGATTAGATTTCTTAGTGAAGTTGCAGGTTATTGGATGATCTTATACTTTATTGGCAGCAATTCATGCTATTGAATACTTAGCTGCTTTTTTTTTTTTTTTTTTTAAACTTTCTTTTACAGGCAAAGCAGATCCTAAACCAATTAATAAAAGATCCTTGATGGCAAATGAAAAAAACATTTCAACAGAGAAGAGGTAAGTTCAAACAAGGTCGTAAGTTCATGTTACTTTGATCTTATATGTGGCACCAGCGATGGCATTCCAGTTTCACTTATATTTCATCTATTTTCCTCAGGAAATCTTCTTCCATGAATGGGGGAGACCCTGCAATCATAAGAAACCAACGTCTAGATGCCAAAAAAGTGAAGACTGAAAGAGTTTTGGCAGATGAAACCACAAAGGTTACAGGAAAGATGATTGAATTAGATTTTGTTAGTTCTGATGAGGACATCTGAGACTTACATACTGAGTATCACCTACGTGGTTTAGTTGTTGAACTTCGATATTGGGGGAAATGTTGCTTGTATGAATCAGGACCAAGGCTTCTAAAGGATGAGATGTGATTGTAAAATTGTTTACATAAGTCCCCATCGAAGTTGTGATGGCTAGATTAAGAGATTTGTTTCTTTTAATATGCCAACTTCTCCCACAATCAGGGGTTCGTCGCAGTCGGGCAGAAATAAACTAGTTCCTGGAATACGATGCCCGTTTAGATTATTAGCTTCATTGTTAAACTTTTTTTCTGGGGGGTATGGTTTAAAAGGTCAGATGCAACTTGTGTATTTCTTGTTCATCTTTCAATTTTGGCCAAGTCTGAGCTGACTGAGGTATGTACCAATGCACGCTAAGATTTGTATTTTATCCCTAAACTAAAGGCATAAAAAATTACCTAAACAAAGAAAGCTATCTTTGTAAACAAATGTCCGTCCCCACTTCTTCAACACAAACCTACAGTTATCTCATTAGCCCCGTAGCGTTTATGCGTGTCCATGTTAGGTTGCTATCTAGTCATGGACGGCAACTATGCTTGTCAAAAAAATGTAGACTGTAGACGTGACAACGCTGTAAGTTTGTAGAAAGGGATCTAAGTGGGCATTTAGCCTAAACAAGTTCAAGCGAATAATGACTCCTAAAGTTTAACTGTAGGTGTTTAGAATTGCTTTTAGAGGAGTTTCTCTTACATTTCTTTTATTTGTAATTTTTTTTCTGTTATAAATCTGAATTAAATTTTATTAAAATAGAATTAATTTAATTGAAATTGTATTGCAAGGGGATCTACCAAATCTTCTTCTTACCTGCCAACGAGTAAACAATAGTCTTCTTTGTAAAGAGCCTGTTAGTCTTTAAAGTATTAACATTTCATATAACAGTCGTGTTTGTGTATTCGTGTCGTATCCGATATCAATACCCGTTGACATCGAAAAGAGACGTCTTGGGATCGTGTCTGTAATTTCAAAAAGTTCGGATACGCGTTCCTTATTTCGACACACGTGTCAAGTTTGAATATTTATTATTTATTTATTTATTATTATTATTTACACTTAAATTATTGTGTCATAAAATTTTTAAATTATCTTAAATATTTATTTTGAATATTTATTTTCATATGAAAAAATAATAATTATAACATATATATTTATAAATAAGTATAATATTTTTAATATTTATAAATATACCCTTATATTTTTATTATTTACACATATCTCTCATATGTCAGTGTCATATATTTTTTAAAAATATTGTATCTCCGTGTTCATATATGTGTTCATGTCCACGTTTCCTGTATCCACATATCAATGTGCCGTGTAACATAGCTATTAGTCCATGACCGTGGCTTTGCAAATCACTATTATATTATCCATGTTGCCGACCTTCAGTTCTACGTTCACAAAATTGACAGCATAAATTCTTCTCGAATCCAAGTTACATTTACCAATACTAATAATAATAATAAAAGTTATATAATACAAATAGTCTTATCACCTTTTTACAGTCTCATATCATCCGCCTTTCAATACAATTTAAAGAAAACAATTTAAAAAGTCAAGGAAGCTTAACAAAATTCTGTAGATTGTTAAAATTGAATATCATATATCTGGAATGGACGGACATTTAGCTCAGGGCCAATTCTATCCTGCAGGAGGCCATATTGCTGTATCTAATGCAGCATGGTTGTATGGCTAAATCAAAGCCATTGAAGTGCCGAGGACAAATCACAACCTTCCATTTCATTTAACGCGAAACCTGTGTAGCCAGTGGCTTTTAACTGAAGCTTATTTTTTTCGCTGCAATAATTGTCTGACGATAGGGGTGTGGTAATGGAGTTGCTTGATTTGACATCTTCAAAGGTCGTTGTTGTTCCTGCTGCGATCTGTTTAGCGGTTGAATAATTTTTACTCGCCAAACTCAACGGGTCGCTACCTGACACATGTTAGGCAATTGAAATTTTTTTTAATTGACTCTAAGCTAATTATGATAGTGTATTTTATTTTATATGATCAACTTTAGTTAGTATGTTGAGTGGGCAAACAAATAATTTGTAGTAACGTAATTAACTTAAATCAGTATATTTTGCAGATAAATCATGTTGGTTCAAGTTATTCAGGATATATATTTTAGCATTATGAATGAAAATACATGATATGTTAAAGAGTAACTAGATGTCTGTTCTTCATATGCTTCATATGTCATTTTATTAACATGATATCAAGAGCCTTTTGATCTTGAGGGGCTGTGATAGAGAGGAAAAACCAGTGAGTTTCCCTCCATAAAGAGCCTGAAACACTTGAAGGCTTAAGAATGGTCTCATCCAGTAATATAGCTCTTTAAGAATGCGCGAAGAAATTCAAAGCGTTGTACTGTCTACAATTTGCAACAACAAAAGGGCCAGTATTCACAAGAATCTATACTTATGAAACTGCAAAGGTAGCTTGGGACAAGCTCAAAGAAGAGTTCCAGGGCAGTGAGAGAACAAGATCGATGCAAATCTTGAATTTAAGAAGAGAATTTGAGACTTTGAGGATGAAAGATGCAAACTCCATCCGAGAATATTTTGATAGGCTTATGTTGGTGGAGAATCAAATAAGGCTGTTGGGAGATGAATCCACTGAAAAAAATAATAGTGGCGAAAGTCTTGATAATTCTTCCTAAGAGATTTAAGTAAAAAATCTCCTCTCTTAAAGATTCCAAAGATCTAACTCAGATATCACTGTCAAAGCTTGTAAATGCTCTAAAAGCTATAGAACATAGAAGGTCTTTAAGGATGGAAGAAAATACTAAAAAGCCTTTGTTGCCAAACAAAAAGGCCAAAATCAAGCAAGTCTAGAAGAAATGACCAAAGATGATGGAAACCCAAGAAACTTCACTCCATGCTCACAATGCAAGAAAACCAACCACTATGAGAAGCATTGTTGGTTCAAGCCTGGAGTGCAGTGTAGAGCATGCAAGAAATTAGGACATATGGAAAAGGTTTGTAAAGACAAACAAGAGCAACAAACTCAATAGACTCAAATAGTTGAAAAGGAAGAAGAACAAGAGGAAACATTGTTTGTTGCAACTTGTTATGCATGAAATCATAAATTAAATGTTTGGATAATTGATAGTGGTTGCAATAGCCATATGACACATGATATTGGCATTTTTAAAAATACGGATAAATCTTACAATTCAAGAATAACACTTGGCAATGGAGAGTACATTGAAGTCAAGGGAAAAAGAGTCATTTCAATGGAAACTTATTCAAGTACAAAATACATTATTAATATCTTATATGTATATGAAATTAATCAAAATCTATTGAGTGTCACTCAAATGTTTGAAAAGCATTATGCCTCGTATTTAAAGATATGTCATGGATCATTTATGATTCCTTTGGTTGTAAATTGATGGCTATTAAGATGGAAGGCAAAACTTTTCCAATTGAATGAAAACAAACACCTATACAAGATATTCCAAATGAAGATAGAAATTCAGCTAATAATATAGAATTTGAAGTCAAAGACACCAGGTCCATGAAGAAATTTATTACAAATGTAATGTTGCTATATCTAAATGTGCTAGTTATGACAAAGCCACTAGTAAAGATAAATGCAAAATTGTTATAAATGAAAATGGAACTTATAAGCTAGTGAACAAACTGAAAAAGGAAAAACCAGCAGGGTCTAGGCCAGCAAAATGGAGTTAATTATGTGCTTGAATGATAAGGACTTGCTGGTCACAATAATGATCCAAAGCATATGAATCAATTCAAGCAAAATATGAAAGGAGTCTTGGAAAAATATATTTTGTTGGAATGAAATATCATCAAGCAAGTTCTAGACATCCAGACTAGAATTCAGATTTCAAAGATCAATGCTTGGAGTTTACAAAAAAAATCTTGAAGAGGAGTATTAGAAAATTGAGATTTTTCGTAATTGATCTTAAGCTAATCATGACAGTGTACTTTGCTTTATGTAATAAGCTTTAACTAGTGTGTTTGGTGGTAAACAATTATGTGCTTGTACTAGCACGGTTAACCTAAATCAGTGCATTTTACAAATAGACCATGTTGGTCCAACCTCTTGTATTCAATATATTTTTTAATATTATGAATGAAAATATGTAATATGTTAAAAGCAACTAGATGTCTGTCCTTCATATTCTTTGTATGCTAGTTTATTAACAAGAAGCCAAATAACCTTTAGTTTTTATTACATTAGAGAAAGTTTGGATTTACTTTTGCGGGTTTTAATTCTTATTGATTAGCTTTTTGTTTTAATTGTGATTTGCTTATTAGGAAACTTCGATTCTGAGGATTTTTGGTTAAGTGAACTCTGTCTTAAAGTTAAAATTTTTCAGGTTGAGTTAGTTTGAGAAGCTATTGATAGCTATGACTGAGAAGGTCTGGAGAGCAGATCCAAAAATAAGAGCTCTAACGCCGACTACACAATCAGAAGTGAACAATGGCGAGAGAGCACACTGGTGAAATTTTTTAAGAGTTGGGACTCAATTAGAGAGAAATATGAAGTTGAAGAGAGAGGAAGTTGTAAATTAAAGGTTAAATTGATCTTTTTATCCTTATACTTTCATGTTTTTTGAATTAGCTGCATGTTTTTTGAATTAGTTGCCTATACTTTAAAAATTTTGAATTAGGTACCTATACTTTGTCATATTTTTAATTAAGTCCCTGCTCTTTGGCCAACCAAACTTTTGTCAAAAATTATCTAACATGGCTGACGAATCCCTAAGTTGGTAGAAAACTTTCCAACTTGGAAGATGAGTGACCACACTTTTTCCAGCTTGGATTACTCTTATATCACACATGAAATGGCTCAAACTTTGTATATTCCCTCCATTTTTTTGGTTATTATTTAAGCTTTCTTTACATTGGATTCTCTGAAAACTACAGAAACATTTCTATGGCTTTCTCCTTGTCATAGACAGAGGAGCATGTAGTGGACCACATCAATAGAAGAAGAAGAGAAAAATACATTGGGATGACGAGAAGAATACATTATTTTGTTATTTTTTCTTCTCCCCAAAATCCCTTGTTTTATGCTATTGTCGTGTTTTTTTAGGCAATTAGGCTGTTTGTCTCTTTTACCTAGGGATAGACAATATTTTTTCGATTTTTTTTAAATTGATGTAGAAAAGAATATTATTTAGGGTTTATTGAAAGTAATTTGACTTGTATATTATTTTTCCATTTTTTCCTGTTTTGGGGCTATTTAAGTAATTTTAATCAATGTAACATGTCCAATACAAATAGATAAGCACATAGTTGTAATCATTAAATTTTTAGCCTTAGGTTAGTATAAAATAATGTACAGAACCTTTTTTGAGTTAAGAAAAAAAAAATCATATCAACTCATGAAAAATATATATAGTCTTGCCATTAGATCTATGGCTCATGATGCTTTTCAAGGGAAATGCCCGATGACTTTTGGTGGGGCATGATGGCACAAGCTAGGCTTCAGAACATGTGGCTTATTGTATTTCTTATAGAGTGTGTTTGGTATCAGTTATATTTTTTTATTCCTAGGAAAGTGAGGTGAGAATAAAATTTTCTCATGTTTGGTATAAGAGATAAAAAATCATTCCCAGGCATAAAAGATGCCCAGGAATAAAATTTATGAAGAAAAGTTAAAAATTTTATTTCCACTTGTGAGGGTAGAAAAGAAATATTTTTAGGCATAAAAGATTTTCAGAAATAAAATATTCCTGAAAATAAAACATTCCATAAACCAAATATGTCCATACACTTTAAGCTATATAATGGGATTTAATATGGATAAAAGAAATCATATTTTATCCATTTTTGTTCGTATTATATGAGTTGCATCTTGGGTTTTGTTGATACCAAAATCTGATCAACTGATTTTCTTAGTACAACACCCCTGACTGCATGTTTGAGAAAGAATGAAGGCAAGTGATGAAAGTTCAAGGAAGAAATTAAGAGGAGGATAATAACACCAGAGATTTATCGTGATTCGGCCAAAGCCAGGTCTTGGTCCCTATGTCCACGTTGCTTTCTTGTTATTTGCTTTTCGGAGGTCTCGTAAGACCAAGTTATAATGGCTACAACACTGGCTCACTAGATATC
>JANHAO010022153.1:0-12287 GCA_026873985.1 Saraca asoca
ACTAGCTTAACAGCTACTTTTACCAAACACTTCTATTTTAATAAGTTAACTTAAAAGCTTTCAGCTATCAGCTATCAGCTTTCAGTTAAAATTTAGCTTATAAGCTTTCAGCTAGCTTATCAGCTAGTTTTACCAAACACACTCCTTATCATTTTGAACAATTTTACATTGCAATGATTTTGTATTGCAACGACTCTATTTATTTACATATGTTAGATGGAATTTTATATATTGCAATTTTAAAGGATCTTATATTCTTTAAATTTAATTTTCACTATTCATGTGTTTTTATATATTTTTATTAATTTGTGAAAAGTTTTCACCTTTTTCCTCCGGCATAATTAATTAACGATATGTGTTTGCGAAATGATAGTTCCGAAAATGGCATATTATTCTAGAAACCAAAGTACAGGGAATAAAAGCCAGGCACTTCAACATGCAACAAATGTTTCCAGGAACAACAGAGCTATTGAAGACACGACGATTGCGAATGTCGGTTGGACTGGGCCATTCCGGAGGCCTCAGCGGCCCCGTTCCTGAGGCTTTGTCTTTATCTGATCCAGTCATCTCTTGGGCCTTCTGCTTCACAGATTCAGCTGTCTCACTAGTCTTGTCCTTTGCTGCTTGGGCTGCTCCCTTTTTTCTCCTTTGCTTCTTGGGCCTTCTGCCCAAGATTTCCTAGCTTCTGGTTCGTCTTTTCCTAATTAAAAAAAATTATTGAAAAAGGTTTTATCCCAAATAAAAGATTACATGATAAAAAATTTAAAATTTAAATAATGAGTAATATTATTTGTAAAATTTATATGTAGGAAGGAAAATAATAAATGTTTAATACCTCAGTTTTGCCCTTAGTTTCTCCAGCTCTGTAGCTTTGCTCGGTGGACGCCATTTTTCTTCTTCGGATACTGATTGTAGCTTTACTTCACCAAAACTGTCTGTGCATGCTCTACACGTGTCCATCTTGATGCCACCGATATAGGGACACGTGTCATCCAAAGGTGAAGGATATCAACTGCATTGCCGTTTAGAACTTGACAAGGGTTTCGTGGTATAATCAGCCTTGGTGTACAAGAAAGGGTGATTTTCTATGTACTTAATATATACGTCACAATGCTCTAAATCCTTTACGTATATATAATTATTCATCTTTACAAATATTATTTAATTCTCTTATTTTAAATTATATATATTTTACTTATTTTTATTCATATGGTTAATAAAATATTATTATTACGTGATTATTATACATTATCATTTTCTTTTCTTTTAAATAAATCAATGAACCAAACTTAATTTTCTTAGAGGGAAAACAAAATTTTAAATTTTGGAGAGAAAAGATATTAAAGAATTAAAATTAATCTTTTGAGAGAAAAAAATAAAAATTTAATTTTTGAAGATGAAAGTGACATCTTTTTATATTTTATTTTGTGTATGTTTTAATATTTTGATTAAAATTTTATAATTAAATTAAAATTAAAAATAATTAATTAATTTTTAGTTTATGAAAGCAAATGGAGTTTTTTTTAATCACATAACAATTACATGAGTGTTTTATTGAATTTATGAATGAAAAATATATAGATATGAATAAATTATACCCAAATTAAAATATAACGCGATATAATGCACCTTTTCTAAAAATTAAAAATTATATACACATTATCCAAAAATACATGTGAATTTGATGTATTTTACCCAGTTATATATTAGGGCTGAGTATGTTAGTTGGAATATGTATCCCTACTATTTATTAAAAAAAGAAACGTAAACTTAGAAGAAATAGGTATAAAAATTTAGATTTAAAATTAGAAAAAATTAATAGAATAAAAAGTAAGGGAATCTACGTCCGGTAGTTTCATATATAGAATTTACTTTCTCTTTTTTATTGTGCGGAATTTAAATGTATTTAACAATTTCTTACTGTTTTATTTTTATTTTAAATATTTTTAAAGGAAAAAAATATAAATGCAAAACTCAAATTTTGCAAGAATACGTGACTCATGAATATGATTTTATAAGGAAATGTGAGAGAACTTGACTTATTAGCAATGATGTTTTTTTCTTTCTTAATCAATATCCTGTAAGATAAGTTGACTGCAAACTAAAGGTTGTAAATTGAAGAAGTCAAAAATAAAACTGCAGGCTAAATAGGCCGGTGTATATAGTCGAATTTTCAGCTAACTTTTATCTTTGCATTAATGGCCAATATACAGTAACAGATTCAATGATAAATTGAATCTATATAAGCAGAGCTCAGGGTCTCTAATGCAGCGTGCGAATCTATATAGTGAAGACTATTATTCAGTGATCAAAGCTTGCATTAGAAGCTCCCAGACAATATACAAAATCAGAAGAAACCAACAACTCATAATAGCAATGGCTGGAAGTAATTTTGATCCTTTATGTTTTCGCTTTATTTATGATTATATTGGATAAATCTAACATATCCATATGTTGGCTTGTATTCATTTGTGATTGATCGAGGAGATGTACCATTTTTCTCATCAAAAGATAATTTAAGAGCCATTATATAAAAATAAGGGAAATGTTCTTGATATTTTGTTGAGTGAGAAATTATTTCCTTAAATTATACATTTAAATTTTAAGTAAATTATAATTTACCTTCTTAAAAATTTTTAAAAAAATATGAAAATATTAATTAATTATTACGTTCAATATTAAACCAGTAAATATGTTATATATATTATTGAGATAATTATTTTTATAAGATATAAAGTTTGCATGGAACTTATTCTTAATTATAACTTATTCTAAACCTAAATCATAAAATTTATATTTTAATAATAAAATAAGATATTTAATTCAAATTGTATATTTATTGACGAAGAAGTAAGTCTCTCAATTAAATATATGTAATATATTTACTTGTTTAGAATTAAAACTAATAAAATTTAACATTTTTCATAATTTTTTTAAATTTTAAGAGAATAATTTATAATTTTTTAAAATTTTAAGATGTAATTTGTACATTTTTAATGTTTAAAAAAATAATATCTAAAATATAATTTTATCCTATGGATAATAATAACAAAAACTCAAAATCTTCAACATAAAATACTCACGTATCGTTTTGAAATATTGATTAAAATATTATTACATGATTTTTATCCTTAAAAAATATAATATAACTTACGCTTCATTATTTTATTTTCTATGTCTTAAACTATGTATTCATAATCCATTTTTTCCTTTTTTTTTTTTTTTTTTTTGCCTCAAAGCAAAAGAAAATTTGCACCTTTGGGCCAGACAGCAAGAGAGGAGATCTATCGCTCGGAGCGTGAGTCGGTGATTCGCATTCAGAAGAAGAGTACTGTTTTGGTTTGGGGTTTCTCTCTCTTCCACCTTCCTTCTTCAATCCCATTCTCCTGCAACTCTAGAGTGGGAAAGTGAACCATACAATCGCAAAATGTCTCTCACGGGCGTCAAAATGTCCGAAGATGTGTGGCTTACTTGCGTCACTCATGCATTGTCAACTGAGACAGAAGAGATTATGGGTCTTCTTCTTGGCGACATCGAGGTTTCATTCCTCAATTTCCATTCTTTTCCTGTTCTCTTATTTGATTAATGCCCCTTTTAAGTGTTTCTTGAGAAACATATAATTAGTTTCTCAATTTCTTGATGATTCTAGTTGGGGTTCTTGCTTGAATAGTTGTATTTGCTGTTGGGGTACTTCGGATTTTATTGGGTTTGGCCTTTAAAAAAAACTGGAATTTCTAAGCCCAGTACTGATTTTCGTTAAATGTGATATTAGATTGGGTCCGTGAAGTGGTTCTGCGAGTTTCCGATAAATTTACAAGCTTTAGAATCAAACTTACAGTAGTTTCTCACTGTTTCTCTAAATCATCAATTGGTGTTAGTTGTTGGAACTGACTTTTACTAATTCATTGTGTCGTATCTGGCTTCCCTGAAGCTTTATTGCAATTTGGGTATGACTAAAAATGGTTCATCATTAGGCGATAGCAGAGCTTAATACAATTAATGATAGTACACGAGAAACTAGCTTGTCATTTTTGCTAATGTCATACAGGTAGACTTCTGGTATTTATCGTGTTTCTATACTTCTCCTCATAGACTTATGTTGAATAGGCGTTCATCAACTTGTTCTTTCTCTTAGGCCTCTGTTTTCCTCTAAGTGGTCATTTGGCGGCATGCAATGGTTTCATACGGTTCAAGTTCTATACTGTCACAATCTACAATAATTTTTAAGTCAGCATTAGATTATAATACTTTGGGCATATTTTTTATTGCTATAACTATAATAGTAACTGAGTTCTACTATATTTGGCACTTGTCTGATACAACTGGAGTTGAATTTTGAGATTGTTATGTATTGTTAAGTCGACATGGTTGGAACACCAATGCACTTTTGATCTTGTGGGGATTCTTATATATGGAGCTTCTGTCCTTAGGCACTTTTAAATTTTACCTAATGTACAGTTATAGTTTTAAAACTAAACCACTTCTACAAATCCCACCATTTTTCTGAACAGTTAAAGAAACAAAAATTAGGTTTTAAGCTAGAAAATTTTTTTAGGGTTAAAAGTGTTTTGGTATATGTTTGATTAGAACAGATATGCATAGGCTTCTCTTACTTAATGTTTTAGCTTAGTGCATGTTACTCACGTCTTCCCCAACTAGTATCTAATTCATCAATATTTGGTTCCGCAGTTGAATTGAGGATGTCTGCTATAATATGATTGATTTGTCCTTCCCTTTTATTCATTGTATTTCCTATTTGTTAGCATATGTTTTGAGTAAGATATAAATTTTAATAACTCCTGGATTTTTGGATCTAGCATTCAAAAAATGGAAGTGTGACTGCATTAATATGGGGAGCATCTCCACAGACAAGGTCTGATCGGCGGAAGGACCGAGTAGAGACTAACCCTGAACAGTTGGCTGCTGCATCAGCTCTGGCTGAGATATCCTAATCATTGCTATCACTTATGTGCATATCAGATACAATTTTTCTCCTAAATTCATTTACGTATCAAAATTTATAATCTTACCTATCCTGACACTCAGCATTGTATTTATGCCTTGGTCCAACATGCCAGTGTCAATTTTTAAAAATCTCTCATTTCAGGGACCTTTTAACTTTTAATCTGATTGTCATTTTTATTGATCACTTGTTCTTGGCTGGTATTAAGGGTTTTTTTTTTATTATTATTATTTTTATTTTTAATTTGGTTGGTCTGTTGTGCCGTTAACTTCATAGCACAGAATGACCACATCAACAGGAAGAACAACAAGGGTGATTGGTTGGTACCATTCACATCCTCATATTACAGTGTTGCCTTCCCATGTTGGTAAGTATTGGGTAACCATTATGTGTGTGTTTGTACTCTCTTCCTCTTAAACTCTGATAATTGTAAAGTATCAACGTCAATGAGGGAATTTTTTGCTCTATTCCATTATTAAATTGGTTGCTGGATATTAATATTGAATTATTAATGTCACTTCTGTTCCTGAGTTTCCTTTCCTGTTTCCAACCATAAAGACAACATCTTCATTTTTGGTTCTGCCTTCTAGCATTGATTGTGGTCTAAATTTTGCATCCTGTTTTTCAATGACCATATTCCATATATTGTGCATGCCTAAACAAATAGAATGATTGTGAAGTGAAAAAAAATGAAAGAAAATTAACTTGATACTGTGTAATTTTAAAGAAAAAACACTCCCTTCCTCTCCCTCCCAGAAGTTGCTGGAGAAACTCTGCTGGTTTGGATATTATTTTCAATAACAGATGATATGGACACTACATATAACAAATATGCCTTTTTTGTATGTAAGGAAGGAAATAATACTCTTCAGTGATTTAAAGCATGACAGATTCCAAGTTTTTCTTTGCATTGTGCATAAGAATTTCCACTCTATAACAAGTCATTTATCAAAACTGTAATTTAGCCCCTCTATGCTGAAGGTGCTGATTGTTTCTTTTTCAACTTGTAAAATTGACAGCTTTTGGCTAGGGCATACAGAAACTAGGCTGAAAGACATTTTTATCCTAATCTAAATTTAATTGAAGATTCAAAGTAAATAGCATAGCTATTTAAAACTGTAATTTAGCATAGCTTTTGATTTTATTTTTTTTTTGTCTGTAAGTGCTCTTAATTTACTATTAAAATGTCTATGTATTATTCTGAAACCAGACAGCATAGGACCCTTTCCTGATGAATGTATTTCTACTCTTTCATCCTGATCCTTTACTGTTACAGATGTGCGGACTCAGGCAATGTATCAACTTCTTGATTCTGGGTTTATTGGGTTGATATTCTCCTGTTACAGTGAAGATGTAAATAAGGTTTGTCTTAAATGATTGATTACTGTGGAAATCTTGTTATACTATATTTACAAATTAAATGAAGTATGACACTATTTAGGTTGGAAGAATCCAAGTAATTGCTTTTCAATCATCTGATGGGAAGCAAAATCACATGACAAGACCTATACCTCTTCTATCTCCTGTACATACAAGCTCAGTTATTGATCTTGAATCATCACCAAGTTCCTCAGATAATGTATCAGGAAACTCTAGTTTCTTGAAGGCTGAGAGCCCAGAGCAGGACAGTGGAGCTTCTAAGGTACAATATATTATATTTCAGATGTACTCAGCATCTGTAATGTTTGCATGCTCTGCTGTTGCCAAAGAATAGCCAAGAGTTTGGAATTTGTAGAATATGCTAGATTGGTGAAATCCAAAATCTTATGCAGCCAATATGAGCTTTGAAAGGGGAATCTTTGTTAAAGTACAATTCTGTATGCAAACTGCTTTTCTGTCTCATTTTATAGCCAAAGTTTCTTAGTGTTGTTGCTGTTTAATTGTATATGTTAATCATAGTTGTGAATAATTCATATCCTTTGGTTCAATATTGAATGTCATTTTTGAACTTATAAGAACATAACACCAATTGATTGACTTATAAACTCTGTTTAAGACCTTTCTGAACCCGTTTTAAATATAAATCCTAGTATGGTAAACAATTTTTTAAACTTTAAATGATTACCTAACATAACAAGAGTTATGATGGCAAAACAACAATACTGTACATAGTTATCCTTTTATTAGAGTTTGGAAAACACTCCTGCAGTTGGCGATCTGCCTTGCAATCTAAATCTTTTTATCTGCAATGGGTTCCCTGTTTGAGTTGAGATCTCCCTTTTTTGTCCTGGTGAGGGGCAGGGAGTTAATAAATAGATTAGAGCTGTTTCTGATCTGATCAAAGGATGATTTTGTTTGTGTCAAATTGTTATTACAGGGCCACCAGCTCACTGTCCCTTCTACTTATGATTTATATTTTCTCGTGTGTTTTTTTTTTCTTGGTTGGGAATCATAATTAGGTGGCGCAATGGAATTTCAACTAATTTTAGAATCCCTTCTACATTTTAGTTCATCGTGTGAATAGTAAAGGGCTGATCTTACTGCAGAGGACGTCAAACCCATGAGGTTGTCCTATGAGTAAAGATTATACTTGTGTTTTTTTCTGTATGGGATAAAATTACTTCCATGTTTGTTTTCTTCATTTTTTTTGATGATATATGCTTGGCTAGGGTGGGGGAAGATCTTCAGACTTGGGGGTTTTCTTTGCTAATGCTGATGCCAACTATCTAGGGAGAGAAAAGGGTGGAGGAAACTACCTTACCAACACATCAGACACCCCAATTGATGTTGATCCCATGGATATGTCAGAAAGTATGCAGGAAGCTATGCATCGTTCAAATTTGGACATGAGGTATAGATGAGTATTTACTTGACTTGTATGTTTGTTTTTGTGTCTGGAGCTGACAAGTTCTGGCCTTTGGTATGACCCTGGTAACAAAGGTTAGGTTCCAATAGCTGTTCTTTATTATTGTATTGTTAACAATGACTGGCATAATTTCAACTCAGATTCTAGCCTTCTTAAAGAAATCTGTGTAGTGCTGCTCCATTAGTTATTTGAATCTCTTGTTAGCACATCTGCACCAGTTGTGTATGAGAGATCTCTGTATTATCTGAGATACACCATAATTTCATAGTAAAATGGACCCAATGTTTCAACTTTCTCTATTTGGTGTTCTTTAAAACAATAATTGGTCAAGACTCAACGGTGCTTCTTATTGTTATGGGTTTGGAAAGTAACAGTTTTCAATATTGGGACCTCTAATGGCTTTTGTTTTGTGACAGTGGTGCAGAGTATGTTAGAAAAGAAATCCCCCTTTATGTGTTACCAACCTTGTCCCTTATTAACATCGATTCGCCACTAATGTCATACACGGATCTGCAACATGTAATATATGAAGAGGAGCGGACAGCATATAACCAGGCCATCTTACAAAATATGAGGTGTTTAATTTGACATATTTCTTGCTTGTTAATGCATTTTTTGAAGTTTTGTGGAAAGCATTTATTTTAATAATGTCACCGTTACCTCAAATTTATAAATTCCTCCTCCTTTTTGTAGGGATGGGAAAGTGCATCCACTTACTTTCATACATCACACTTCAACATATCAGGCTTCCTTGTGCAAGTTGATTGAATATTGGTCAGATATAATTTCTGTCTTTGATCACTTTTACTCTCCTTTTTTTTTTTTCTTTTAATGCTATTCTAGTAACAATTACTTACTCTGACATTACAGTTTAAGTCCTGCAATAAATGCACTTCAAGATCGATTGAGAGAGAATGAAATTCGGGTATAACTTGCATAACATGGTAGAAATAGTTCATTGACTATGCTTCAAATGTCCAATGCTTTCATGGAATTTGGATGCATATATGACCAAACCTCTTATCTTTTTCCAGTTTTGAACTTTTATATTGTTACAAAGTTCCTAAGCTGGATAGAGAACTAAGTTCTCCTCTTCTGTATAGTTTCCTCTACATGGCATGAGATATAGTTGCTTCTTATGCATACTCATAAAATAGGAAATTGTTTTAGAAGAATGCTAAGTTGCTTCTCGTGCATACTCATAATATTGGATATCGATGTTTTTGAAAATGCTTGAACACATCAACCCTCTTAACACAAGGAATTCTTTGGTACACATTAGAGACTTCACAGAGCCAATTACAAACTGACAAGTAAATCAATTAATCAGTAACCATCTAAATGCTGTTACATTTATCAATTTGTAGTTGATTTTATATAGTGCCATAATTACATATGTAAGAATTTCTCCCCTTACACTCTTTCACTTGTCACTGTCAAAATCAAACCACCCCACCTATTCTAAACAGGTGTGGTCAATTTAATTCAAACTGTGTTATATAAGTGCAAAGAGTAAAGGGTAATGCATCCAAGTAGCGCTACTCTTTGCTTATTTAGTCAATCACCCTGCATTTTTCTTTTAACTGTGTAGCACATCTGCTTTTGCTGTAACAGTTAGCAGTTCTGAATGATGAAGCCAAGAGTCTGGAGGCAGAGGCATCTAGAGGAGGGGGGAGTGAAGGAAGCTTAGGATCTCCCCGGCAAGTTCCATCCGACCGAGGAAGCTCCTCAGTCTTAGTAAGTCCTGGTAGCCGAAGCAAGAGAGGATCTTAAGTTGAATGTCTCTCTTGAAGTTTCGATTTACAATAGTTTTGCTTCTAAAATGGGATGATTTAGTTTTCTATAGAGAATGTACATGACAAATGGTATTGGCTCTATTAAGTTTGCTATTTTGAAATGGTGCTATATGAAATATTGTTCATTTTGTTATTGACTATACAGGGTACCAATTTGGTTTGAATATGGAGTAGATAAAGAATATAAGCCTGAATCTCGAGTCATTAATGACCTGGCTCCTTGTATGATTACATTTTTTTTTAAAATTTGTTAACCGAAATTGTTATTTTTGAATTTTTTTAATGAGTTTATATTTTACTGTTAATTTTATTTATAATAATAATTTTTATATTATTAGCTCACTAATTCATAACTATTCAATTACACACAAATGACATAACAAACAATATAATTATAATTTATATTGACCCATCATTACTTTAATATCTATATTGCGCAAAAAAAAAAAAATCTGAAAAAGATTCTGACCATTACTGCTGCTTTAATATCTGAATAAAATTCTTTGCATCGTTTTAAGTTGTACTCATTACTCACATAGAAGCTCATATGCTTTCTCATGCATTCAAGGAGGGTTGTGTTCTATGAATTCGATCTTTGGAGTCTCAATTCCTTGTTTTTGGATATTGCTTTTTGTTTGGCTATTTGTTTGCTTTTTAAAATTTAAGTGTTTTATCTTCTAATGTATTTTTCTAGTTCTGTTAGTATCTGTAATTGTCTTCTTCTTTGTTAATGTATTTATTCCTAGCCAAAAAAAAAAAACTCAACTTTCACTCTCATCATTAACATTGGTTTTCTTCTTCTTCTTCTTCTTCTTCTTTTTCTAAGGAAAAAGAGAATTGAAAAATAGCTCAGTAGCAGCCACAGCAGCACATCATAACAAAGAATGATGTGTGTTTGTGAATGCGGTAGCTGCAAGACATTATGTTTAATGACTATTCACATTTCGTATTATAGACTGTGTTTTGTGGGGCTGCGATTAGGGATTGCTGCACTGCCAAAAGGTATGGTCAAAGGATCTTTCATGGTTTGTTTGAATTGATGAAATCTACAGACAATATGTCTGCCGCCATAGCATATCATGTTTTCAAATATCAGCTTGCCCTTTCATGGGATTAAAGACTATTTACGAGAAATTCCATTTTCTTTTGTTTAATTGAATTCTTAACCTTTTCATTAAAGAGATTCCCGTATCATAAAGTTTAAACCGTTAAAGATGAATTATCAATAATTTTTATTATAATTATAATGTGTTAATCATAATATAACATCCTTTTTTTCAATGACTTCAAATATTTCCTTATATATCTATTTTAAAGAGATATTTTTTATATGGTGCGTATTTTCCTTAATGAAGATTATAATTATATCTTATCTTTCTTTGCATTATTATTATTTTCTTTGCATCAATAACAACAATGTTTGAATTTACAATCTACAATATACTATTTAAAACTCTAACTACATCTAGCGATTGTGTTTTACATTATTAAACAAAAATAAACGTAACCATATATATATATGTATTAGTGATAAGGAGGGGTTTATTCTCGTCACTTTTTTCCTTTGTAATATCTGTAAAAGTTTTCTTGGTAGGTAGAGCTAAGGGTTTCTGAATTTTTTCTACAATTGCTTGTAGGGTTTCAATTGGCAAATCCATTTCCAATGGGAAAATTGGAAGTGAGGAGATTTGGGTGGAAACAATAAGTTGTTTTCCTTTATCTTTGGATTTTAGTGCAAGTGGGGCATTTGTTTTTAATGTAGAATTCGAAGGTGGACTCTGAATTTTCTTGGAATCTGGAGGCAGACTCTTATTTTTATCCTTTCTTTTCTCAACATTTCCCTGCAAAATTCACGGGTGAGAAAACCAGCCAAAGAATTTGATGATCCTTTAATGTATTCAATTTGAAAATAAAAAATAAACAATATAGCCTGCCATCTAGCAAAATTTTGTTTAAATGTTAAATATTTAACATCCTTTTGTAAAACATCTTTGGTAGATCTACAATCCACCCTAATCTTGAAGTGTTGATTCAACATATCAAATTGAAATTTTTGTACACATAAGACTATTAATAAAATTTCCTTTTTAATAGTTGAATAATTTTGTTGAGTAGGGTTCCAATGTTTAGAGGTATAAGCTATTACACATTCCCTACCATTCTGAATTTACTTTAGAATACCACCATACCCTAAATCAGATGCATCAGTCTCTACAATTTTAGGAGTCAATGGATCACTAAGATGTAAACAAGGCAAACTTTTTACTTGAAGCTTAACTTGTTTAACTGTATTTGTATGTAAATCCGTCCACAGAGATGGAGATTTTTTCAATCTATCATGCAAAGGTTGAATAATATTTGATAAATTTGGGAAAAAAAATATGAAACATAATTGAAACATCCCAAAAATCTTTGAAGTTAGGTTTTATCAATAATTTGGTTAAGAAATGTGTCAGCAAACTGAATTACTCTTTCAATTGGAGTAGTAGTTCCTTGAAAAATATGATGACCAAGAAACCCAATTTTTGTTTGAAAAAAAGAGATCTTTTTTGTTGAAATTGCTAAACCATTTTTCTGGGTAGTTTTTAGGAAAATATTTAGATGTTTGAAATGTTGATCTATGTTTTGAGAAAAGACCAAAACATCATCAATATAAACAATTATGAAATTTGTATAAGGATTATAAATATCATTCATAATCCTTTGGAATTCTGAGGGAGCA
>JANHAO010022154.1:0-12289 GCA_026873985.1 Saraca asoca
TATTTTGCAATCACATCAATAATTATGAAACTCATCATATTTCACAAATTCACAATGTTCCAAACACAAAATCATGTTCAATTCATATATGGGGTTAACATGTTAGAAGAGGAGAATTATTTACTCACCTCGGATATTGCAAACTATCTACTAGAAAATTTCAATATGCTTAACACAATTACTGGGATGGTTCTACAGCCAATTAACAGCAAGATTTTTAATTTCTAGTAACACTACATCTTAGGGTTTTTACTCAAATAACTTGACATTTGATTACATGATCACTACGGAATAAAATTAATGATCTAAGAATGCTCACCAGGTCCCGATGTGCCAGTAGCCAGCTTGCAGTCAATTAGCAGCAAGATTTTTAATTTCTAGCAACACTACATCTTAGGATTTTTACACAAATAACTTGACATTTAATTACACAATCATTACGGAATAAAATTAATGATCTAGGAATGCTCATCAGGTCCTAATGTGTCAATGGCCAGCTCACCGTCGACCGGAGTGTTGCTAGTGTTCCAAATTTTAGTGGCTGGCTGAAGAAGCCGAAGACCAGAAGAGATAGGGAAGAGCTTTAGGTTGACGACGGGGAGGTACCGGGGACGACGATGGATATCTAACGATGGCAGGAAGATCGGAGGACGATCGGAGACATCGGAGAAGGAAGCCGAAGACCTGAAGAGAGAGGCAAAAGCTTCAGCACACCGGAGGAGAGAAAGAAGTCAAATGCCAAAGGAGGACACTACGCTGGTGGCTCACGCCGGTCGCCACAGCGAAGAACAGCCGGACATGCTGGAGAAGCGGCTGAAGTCTAAGAGAGAGAGGGAGGAGATCAGGTGAGGAGAGAGAGAGGGAGGAGATCGCGAGAGGAAAGAGAAGCAATCTAAAAAAAATTCGGGGGGGGGCAAATTTGTATAAAAAGAAAATTGGGAAAATTTTCAATTTTGCCCCAAAACTATGAACTTTTTACACTGTTACCCCATCGAAAATAAAATTTTTCATTTTAGTCCCTACCAAAACTTTTCATTTTAGTCCTCCTTTCGTTTTCCCAACTTATTACAAATTGCGACTGAAAAATTCGATCGCTAAAAAGTCCTGAAGTAATATAGCGACCGAAATATTCAGTTGCAAAAAATTTCATTAGTTAATACAAAAATTTTAGGAGTTAGGAACTATATAGTGATCGAATTTTTTGGTCAATAAGTAGCTCTTTCTTTTTTTTTGTCAATCAGTCACAAAGTAGTATCAGTTCGGTCTCCGTTAGAGACCAAAAAAATTTGGTCGGTATTTTTGGTCATGAAAATGCTTTTTTTTGTAGTATAATCACTTATAGAAAAGGATAGGAAAACTAAGCAATGCATTGATATTTTGATAGATTGTTTGTTGGCTAACTTTTGATAAGACTCATTAATTATCTCAAGGATCTTTGTTATGATTTTAAGTCAGAGAATATGATTTAGTGATCAAGAATACATCAATCTCAAGTTTAGTTAATTTCCTTGGGCTGGTTAGTTTACTTTCTTTTATTTTAGTTTTTGCTTTGTTAGTTTTCTGTTAGTGTAGTTACTATCAATCCCCCCCATTTCTACCTCCTAATCTGATTGATATCATCCAAAAAAATGATACAAGGGCTCGACTCAGTGTTGTCTATACTACAAATAGTTTACGTAGTGCGGTTTATAAATTTCTAATTCTGATTGGCCTCGACAACCGATTAGAATTTTGCCAATGACTTCCGCTTGATTCATTGCAGTCTCAAAAAATAAAATTAGATCATCAATAAAAAATAAATAAATAAATAAATGAGATATAGGAGGCTCTCCTCTACTAAGGCTTATCGATTTCCATTCCAAAAGCAAACTGCATAATTAATGCAATGTGCTGATCTCTCAATTCACATGACAAAAAGATACAGAAACAAAGGATCTCCTTGTCTTATGTTTCTCACAGGTGAAAAACTGCTTGAAGGTTCCCATTCCATAGAACTTGCTTTAAACAAGAAGAGATACAAGCCATAATAATAGAAATAATTTTAATAGGCATACCAATATCTCTCAAAGTGTCTTCCAAGAATCTCCAATTAATTCTGTCACAAGCTTTCTCCAGATCCACCTCTTTCCCTTTCTGTTTCCGCATTAAATTTATAATTTCTTGGGTGACAATAATATTATCGAAGCTATGTCTATTTGGCATAGAGCTACACTGATTGGGAGAGATTAAATGTCCTAGATCAAGTTTCAACCTACTATGACTTTTGTGACAACTTCGTAAATCACGTTCCTTAAACTAATAGGGCAAAATTGTTTCAAAGATTTTGGGTTATCCATTTTTGGAATAAGAACAAATAGTGTCTCATTTATATTTTTTATTGCGGCTCATTAAAAATCTTGAAAATAATGTCACAAATAGACTTACCCACTGTCTCCCAGTGGCTCTAAAAAAAGATTACATTAAGTCCATTAGATCTTATAGCTTTACGAGGAGTCATACTAAGAAAAGCACTCTTGATTTCTTCAATTGAGAATGGAGAGCCAATTTCCAATTTAGTAGCATCCATTATGCTTCGGTAACAATTTTGCAAAGGAAAACCCCTAAAATTAAAATTATCAACTGAAAATATTTTTTGATAATATGATAAAGCCATTTCACTTAGCTTTTTTATTATCTTCAATCCATTCCCCATCTTTAGTTTTCAATCTGTCTTTCGGGTAACTATTGATGCGTGAAAAGATTTGATATTTTTTGTCACCAAACAAAAGCCATTTACTATAAGATTTTTGGTACCAAGTCACTTCTTTTTGAAGAAGGATTTTTTCATAATCAACCCAAAGCTACTTTTGCAAATTATCCCGATTATAATTAGGCCCTATGAAAGTTTCTTATTTATACCTTTTAGACGAGCCATAATTTTTTGCTTCTTTTTTGATAATTTTTCAAATAAATTTTTGCTCCACTTCATGGCTATTTCCTAAAAAACTATTGAAGCTTCAAACTATTCTGCTCCTTGTCTCTAGCAATTCTGCACAATTCGGGAAAATGAATTATTTGTGAGCCAAACAGCAAGAAATTTAAAATGAGAACTCCTTTTAACTTTAGGAGAGTCTACCATTTTCAACAAAATTGGTCTATGGTTAGATTTGAAAGGAGGAAGATGAATCACAAAAACCATTTCATACATCATTCTCCAATCCATATTACATATACTTTTATCAATTCTTTCTTTGACATTCCCTCTATCCCGTGTAAATTTTGAGCCTTTAGAACCAGTTGATAGCAAAAAGTGAGAAGGGAGTAGAAGTCCCACATCGATGAGAAATCGAATGACCTCGTGCCTTATAAGGTGAAGGAACACCCCTTTCAACACACGAGGCAACTTTTAAAGGACAAAACCATGAGGCTTGCCCAGTAAGGGGAGAGGTCAAAGCAGACAATACCTCGCATGAGCGAGCTCATTCTGACCATCATCATTAATGTTGACGTCGGATTTTGGTTATGCTCCAAACTCTGGCCAACAGGGGGATTCTTCAGGACCTCAAGCCCGTCTCTGGTTTACAGATGAAAGGAATATCCAAATAAAATGAGATGGAAGAAAGAGCAGAGAAGAAGACACAAGGTTTAATGTGGTTCGGCCAAATCCAGATCTTACTGGACCCTACATCCATAGAGAATGTAATATATCTGTGATGGTTATAGTTATTCTTTGCCTTTGTAGAGTCTTTGCACATTAGGTTGATCTCCCTCCTCCCTTTTTACAAGATCTTCTTATTTATAGAAGGAGGAGGGGTACATGCATTAATTACAAGCTACAGTTGTGTTTACATCATGCAATAAGTAGAAAAGATAGTTGCGGGCTATAATCCGGTTGTTACAGAACATAGGTTGCGGAGGTGGGGCCCCTCCTGTCAGTTATAAACTTTAGCTTGTAGTCATTGCCTGGTGTTGTCTCTGCCATGCGGAAAGTCTAGTACCTCTATGCTGGGAGTCCAGACTCAGGGCATTAGCGAAGTAATAAGGTGGCGAGCTTAGTTCTGCTTCAAAGGGGGTAGCGAGCTCTTGTAAGGAGATCGGCCATCCTTGTGACTATCTTGCTGGGCCACTGTTCAGTGAGGTGTAGCTTGCTATGACGAAGCTCACCGGGGAGGAGAAGCTCACTGAGGTGCTCCTGACGAACCCAATGGTCTCTGTTCTATGGAGAGCTTGAGTCCGTTACTTCCTTCTGGGCTGATTTTCATATACAACATCAGCCCCCCAACTCTTAGCTTGCACAGTGGGCTGGGAGTTTGAGACCTTTTGGTTCCCAGTCAGTTAAAGTCTTTTTTTTCCAAAACTATTACTTCATTTCCCCCAGATCTTGTTTCTGATAACGCATATCCGATAATTATGATCACACTAGTCGAATCTTTGCTGAGGCCATCAATACAGGTGGTTGAGGGGCATATCTAGACCCTTTCTGGAGGTGTGTATGGTCTGCTGCATATGTGTTTCGAAAGATTCATCTTCACCGATAACGCGGGGCATTCCCGCACGTATCCCAGATTATGTCCTCTTGGCTTTGCCGTGAGGCAATTCTTTGGCCGGTCATGGCCCTGGGGTTTCCCAATGCGCATTCTTCAGAAGGTGCAGGTGGTCAAGGTATAAGGGATGCAGCATTGCCGCTGATTGTGCATTGAAAGAAGAAAGGTTACGACGTGTTGATCTCAAAACAATGCCATCCACGGCTGGCCTTCTCCCCTCTTCTCTTTCTCCTTTTCTTTCCTTTATTCTTCTTTCTTTTTTTTTTGTAGGGGCTTCTTTTGCTCCTCAACTAGCTTATACTTAGGATTCTCCATTGTATTTACCTTGTTGAGGTCTTTTAATGAATAAATTCATGTTTCTGCAATTTCTGATCGTTGCTATTTTCTTTTGCAAATACTTTACCCGCACCTCCTATAAGACGAGCTTATTAGAATATAGCATAAGTCGCAAATTGGAACGCATCACTTTTGAGCGGCTCCTGTGGTCAAATGAATAACAGCATAAGTACGAAAATTATTAAACAACAAAAGAAGTTCGCACACATGCCACAGATTTGTCAATTTGCTTTTAGGGTAAACAAGAAATTTGTCAATTCATTACGCTTCAGTGATCACTAAGTCACACTAGTGTTGAGTTTTTAAGAGTGCCTCTACACCTCAGCGACCACATAGCTATACTGGCTAAGAAATTCATCAACTCTTTACGCTTCAGCGATCACCAAGTCATGCTAGCGTTAAGTTTTTAAGAGTGCCTCTGCACCTCAATGAGCACGTAGTTACGCTGGCTAAGTGAGTTTATTTTGAACATCTCCACGTCTTAGTGAGCCTACAGCTCAACTGGTTAAATGAGTTTATCTTGAATGTCTCCACGTCTCAGCGAGCGTGAAGCTACGCTGGCCAAAGTGAGTGTTTTTTAGTGCCTCCACACCTCAGTGGGCATGCAGCCGTGTTGGCATAGTGAGTGTTTTTTAGTGCCTCCGCACCTCAACGGGCATGCAGCCGCGCTGGCATAGTGAGTGTTTTTTAGTACCTCCGCACCTCAGCGGGCACGCAGCTACGCTGGCATAGCGATTATTTTTTAGTAGCTCCATACCTCAGTGAGCACGCAGCCGCGCTAGCATAGTGAGTATTTTTTAGTGCCTCCGCACCTCAGTAGGCATGTAGGGCACTGGCATAGTGAGTCTTCGCAAAATTTGGGAAAGTTGGCTGCATGCGAGCTATGAAAAGAGTAAGAACTTAACAGCAGAAGGTGGGACAAAGAGATCAGGCCAAACGGACACATTCAGATAAGTCAAAAGATAGAACATATACATCCATTCTCTTTAAGATACATTATTAATGTATAATTCAGATCGAGCCCCCCGACTCACGGCTAGCACTGTGTTGAGGTTGCGCTATGTACTCCCTTAAGTGGCCTCTCTTGATCAAGTCTTCAATTGCGTCCCTAAGGGCCAAACAATTTAAGGTCCCACGCCCGGCCTCATTATGGTAGGCACAGAACTCATCATTGTTCCTTTGCCTGAACAGGGTCTTTAAAGGTTTAGGCTTTCTGAAATTTTCCCTATTTCTCTTCGCCAAGTAAATTTTGTCTTGAGAATCTGAGAGCATGCTATACTGATCGAAATGGCTCGGGTACTAAGGTTGCTCATCCCTGGACCTTCTGAATTTCTTTGTTGCTAGTTCAACGGGTCGGTCCCCTTGATCCTCGCCACTTCCCCTCTTGCTACTAGAGGAATTGGCCCTTTCATCCTTCTTGTTAGACTTTTCTGAGCCGAAAGTCTCCTCCCACTTAATCTGCTTAGCAACCCACTCATAAAACTCGGTGAGGTCCTTCACTGGGGACCTGTACAGACTCTTGTATAGCTTTCCATCTTTACGAAGTCCTATAAAGATGGTAGCCAACATAGTTTCTTCAAATAGATTCTTTACCGAATTAGCTTCGAGTCTGAATCTAATGATATAGTCCTTTAGCGACTCCTGCCTGTGTCGCTGAAAGACTGTAGCGAGGTGACAAGGGGGCACGAGTTGTCTCTTTAGTGCTCAGTACTAACTGATGAATTTCTGCTAATAGTCCTCCCAATTGCCAATTAAGTGAGCTAGGAGGCTTCTGAACCAGGAGCAAGACACGCCTCGCAATGTGGCCGAAAAAACTCGATACTTAACCAGAGGGTCAATTGTTTGCAGATCCATCTGAATATTGAATGCGTCCAGGTGATCATACGAGTCTAAATCTCCATTATACAATGGGATTGCTGGGACTCTAAGCTTGAGAGGGAGAGTTCAGACTTCGATCTGCTTGGAAAGTGGTGATTGCTCCTCGCAATGAGATAGATCACCCGGAGTTTGGAGGCACTTTTCCAGCTAAGTTATCTTCTGGAACAGCTCCCCAACCAGTGGGTCCTGTACCCTACATTGTTGGCTAGGTGATCGCTGGGCGCTTTGGCCTTCGTCATCCTGGTTTGGATAGCCTATACATTGGGTTTGCTATTGTTGGAGGGCATTCTCAGGCACCGGGGTTTCGGCTTGCCCTTGCACATTTTGTGCCAACGATGCGACTGCTTTAGTTAGCTCTCCCATCATGTGCTCAAGTCTCTCCTGATGCTAAAGCCAGGTTTGCAATCCTTCAACATCGTTGGTGGTGAAAGTCGTTTGCACAGAGTTGGCTAGGAGACCACCTGCGGCTGGTCCGATGATGGGAGCAGTAGATGAGTCCATCGTTGAGACATGACCATCTGGAGTATGACATCATGCATTTGAGGCCCTAGTAACTCTTCCTTTGGCCATTGTAGCAAGAAATCAACCAGAACAGGTGAGATCCCCACAGACGGTGCCAAAATGTTGATGTCAGATTTTGGTTATGCTCCAAACTCTAGCCAACGGGGGGATTCTTTAGGACCTCAAGCCTGTCTCTGGTTTACAGATGAAAGGAATAGCCAAATAAAATGAGATGGAAGGAAGAGCAGAGAAGAAGACATAAGGTTTAACATGGTTCGACCAAATCCAGATCTTACTGGACCCTACGTCCATGGAGAATGTAATATATCCGTGATGTTTACAATTGTTCTTTGCCTTTGCAGAGTTTTCACACATTAGCTTGATCTCCCTCCTCCCTTCTTATAAGATCTTCCTATTTATAGAAGGATGAGGGGTACATGCATTAATTACAAGCTACAGTTGTATTTACATCATGCAATAAATAGAAAAGACAGTTACAGGCTATAATTCGATTGTTGCAGAACATAAGCTGTGGAGGTGGGGCCCCTCCTGTCAGTTATAGACTTTAGCTTGTAGCCGTTGCCTGGTATTGTCTTTGCCATGTGGAAAGTCTAGTACCTCTGCGTAGGGATTCCAGACTCAAGGCATTAGCGAAGTAATGAGGTGGTGAGCTTAATGCTACTTCAAAGGGGTTAGCGAGCTCTTGTAAAGAGGTCGGCCATGCTTGTGACTATCTTGCCGGGCCACTGTTCAGCGAGGTGTAGCTTGCTATGACAAAGCTCGTTAGGGAGGAGGTCATTGGGGAGGAGGAGCTCGCTGGGGTGCTCCTGACGAACCTGATGGTCTCTGTCCTTTGGCAAGCTCAAGCCCGTTACTTCCTTCTGCGCCGATTTTCGTATACAACAGAACCTAAATTTATCATAGCACAATTAGAAATATAATCATTTAAGTGTTTTATTGCTCTCCAATTCAGTAGACTGACTCCCCATTTCTCGTTCAAATATGTATTGTTAGAAAGTAGTGGTATGTAATATAGACTGTAACTAAAGTAAAAACCAGTAGACTGAAGAAGAAATTTTAATGCAACAAAAAGAATTACAATTTCTCTCTTATAATGGGATATAAAGAATGAGATATAAGATTATATATTTATAACCATGCTCACTACTTAAATTTTATCCTTCATTCAAACCTACCTACTAACTACCATATTTATTTTCAATCATCTCTATTAATCTCTACCTACTAATCATCATATTTATTTCCAACCATCTATATTAATCTCTACCTACTAACTATTATATTTATTAAAACTTTGCCTTTTCCAAAAGTTAAGATTGGCTTTACTTTGACTAGCTATAAGTGCATCCAAGGTCCTATCATTGAACGATCAATCTCCTCCAAAATATTCCACAATAAACTCGTTTCATTTATTCTAGGATTGACATAAACAAAAGTCATATAAGTAGCATAACATCCATTCAAAGTTGTAATATAACAGTGTATAAATTGTTTAGAATAGCTGTGTACTGACAGTGTAATCTTGTTTGGATTGCACATGCTCATATGCCTCCACAAAAGCCATCTAATTAAGTCCACCCTTATGGATGCTTGAATAATAATAATAATAATAATAATAATAATAATAATAATAATAATAATGCTGTATTGTTGTTAATTGTTAGGATAGTTATTTATTTTGAATATTTACTAAATTCATAATTTATTTTGGTGTGAAATTTAACTTTTAGATTTTAATAAATCAAATAGCAATTTTATTTAATGGATTTTAAAAGTAAACGATAATATGTTAAAAAAAATGAAAAATAAGTTTTAACTATAAGACGTGTTCAATGAGATTTAATTAGATTACATCTTTAACAATAATTGTTTTAAATGATAAATAAATTATTCATGTAAAATGCAGTGGTTTTAAATGATGTGAAGAGTGATAAATCTGTCCTCCTTTTAAACCCTCTTATTTCATGTGTATATATACGCGCGCAAGCGCGCGCGCGCGCGCCCGCACACACACACCCACACTTTATTGACATTTTTCCCTAAAATTCCTATTTGAACCAGCGAGCCTCAGCCATAGAGGGAAAACCCAGCTGCACCTCCCTCCATCCTTCCCGGCAAGCGATTAGCTGCCGTTCCACGGTGTCTCTGGTCACTGCCAGCCTGGATCTTCGTCAACGCCGATCCCCTTCTGCAGTCGTCCGTCCAGTTGAGATCAGTCATTTTTGGGTCATCACAGGGGAGCAGCTGCTGCTCGACCGCATGGGTAGCTGTCGCTCTGCTCCAAACTCCGGCCAGTGATAGACCACGCCGTCCATCTTGAGCCTCGATGTCATTGGTTGCTGTGGAAGATTATTGATCTTGGGCGAGCTGAAACCAGCACCAATGAAGCTACCCTGTTTAGCTCATGCAGAACAGCCCGGCATGAAGCAGGGCACCGAACCTGGCCCTCTCTCACTCGCCGTGAAGCTCATCTGCCATGACTCTAACAAGCCCAGCCAGCAGCGATGTCGCCGCTGGACAGGACGGTCTCCCCTGTGCCGCCTTGCTCTGTCGAGGTTGGTACTGTGCAGCAGAGGAAGTTATCCTACTATTAGCCTGTTCCAAGTTTCCCTCCACAGTCACACCCCCGTACGCCAGTGAAAGTCACGACGAGGCCGACTGTCTGCAGTGACCGGATCTTGCAACCAACGAACAACAGAGGTCATCATTGTTGAAGCTTCTCTACTCGCCCTCCTCCTGCTCACCGGCTAACAACTCAAACAGAGCCGACCGCATACCTCCCAAAGCTGGGTAAGGTTATTCCAAATCTTAAATTGGTATTAATGTAGAATTCCCTTAGTCATTTCAAGATAACACTTCAAAATTTTCAAATTTTATTTAAATTGAAATGAGTAGGCTTGAAAAGCAAATTGACTGAACTTACTATCACTTCAGAAAAACAAAATGCTTACTAATTTCAATTCAATCTAAAAATCCTAGATTAAACCACTTTCCCAAGATTGAGTGACCTAGCACTTCTTGTACTTGTGGCTTGACTGCCTTCTTGGAAGGATTGACCCATCTTAAAGATATGTTGAGATGAGTGAAAGCTCACTACCTTATAATTTGTTTTGTTATGGCTTAGTATAACATAAAATTCTATTAATTTGTAGGCTTGAGATAAGGGAATTGGAATTAGTAAACTTGATGGAATCTTTATGTGAGGGAAATGAAATTTATTTGTTGGAAAAAATTGAATCCATATTAGTAGCTGGCTTGGGTAAATTAGGGAATCTTGAAAATGTGATTTTTTTTTTATGAATAATAGAATTAAACATTCAAATTTAGGTTAAGTTTAAGGTTTATAATTAGTTCAAATTTTCATATGAAGTTGTTTGGACATGTTGGGATCATGATTCATGAGTTGTCAATTGTGAGGGAAACAATTTTTGTTTTCCAATTAAATGTGTTGTTTTTGTCATGATAAGTTTTATGTTTAATTTACAAATTGAAAATTTTGAATTTATTTAATTAAATGCATGAGTTGAATCTAGGAACCATGAGTTGTTGGAAGTTGTGAAGTTGGTAGAGAGATGGTTAGGACTGAGAGGTTTCATTTTAGAAGAGGATCTTAATATCAAAAAATAAGTAATGGATGAGTGAATTATAATCTTCCCTTTAACAATTATAAGTGATTAGAGGAGTTGAGTGTAAATAGTTAAGTTGTATTATATTTTTTTTTTATTATTTGCTTGGAGTAATGAAATGGCTTTACTTGATTGTTGTGGATGGAATGTTGGGTTTGTTGGTTGCTAAATGAAAATTAATACCCATGTTGCGCTTGACCCAAGAGTCTTGCTAGGGGAAGGTAGAGAAATTACATTGAAAGAAAAAGTTGTATGTGTTACCGTGATAACCCCAATGGGGTTGTGAGCTATTTTGGCAAGTGAGTGAATAATTAATTAATTTACTCCTTTTTATTTATTTTATACAAGAGCCTATTTTAATTTTTATTTTGAATTTGGAAATTTTATTATACTATAATTTCAAATAAATGTGAATTTTTATCGGTTAATTACATTTGAAAGTAAAATTATATGATGTAGCAAATAATATGGATAAAATATATTTTTGAAGACTAGTTTCAAGCACTAAAGGTTAAATATCTTGCTATTTTTTATTTTAAATAGTGGATTGTTTAAAGCTTTTGGAAAAGGGGTTACATGAAATTGATAATTAGATTGTCAACTAATTGGAAATATGAAATGATTGAAAATGATTTGTTTCTTCTTTATCAATGAATATTGTTTCATGAAATAGTAAAGTAGTAATTTTTATTGTGAAATTGTAATTTGGATCCTTGAGGAATTCCATAGAAAACCTTCAAGTGTATTTGTGAATAGAATTGAAATGAGAAATAAATTTGTTGGAGAGATAAGGGGAGAATATTTGTTGGAAGGATAAGGTGAATAACGGCGACTAAGATCTATTAGGCAAGGTTGTTTACAAGAACTCACCATTAGATCCTAACCATATATAAAGAGATTTTACATTTTAAATTACATATGTATTCTTATGAAGTATGAGCTATTTTATTTATTTTTCATCTTGATGAGTACATTTTAAATCACATGCCCTTTTTTTATATGTTTGGGGAAAATTATAAGGTGTGAAAGCTCATTCTTTTTTGGTTTCAACTTTCATAGTAGTTTTAAACCTTACTTTGATATATCTATCACAATTGGTATATTTGATGGTCATGGATTTTGAGTTTTAATGGTTTTGAGATTGAAATTTTTAGTTTACAAGACAATTCGTATATGAGTATGTAAATATGTTTATACTGGATTTCTTTGTCACTTATTCACTCATTGAGTTTTTAAGAAACTCACTTTAGTTTCATTTTAAAATTATTTTTTAGAGTTTAGAGCTATCTCTACTATTCTTTCTTATTAGCCTTAGAGTTGAGATTGTTAGCTTTAAAGATTATTTGATCAAGACACTCTAAGCTACACATTAGTTTTAATGTTGAAAAACAAATTTTAGAAAAA